>JAHLSL010000023.1:1389637-1466351 GCA_025920805.1 Petroica traversi
CGGCGGGGTGGGGCACCGCCCGCTCCGAGGCAGCGGCACACAGATATACACACATATATACACATATACACACATGCACACACATACACACACAGATACACACATATACACACTCATACATGCACGCATTTACACACACACACACAGAGGAGCGGGGAGTTTGCTTCCTTATCGTGCAAACCCTGCCTTCTCCGCATCCTGTCGGTTCAGGATCTGAACGCGGGGCGGGTCCCTCACCTATTTAGTCTAGGATGCTGATTTCCAACAAGTGGCTTTGTTAAAAATTCCAGTTCCATACCTCAAGCCAGTATTTTGCAGGTGGAAAGTGGATCATCTATATAGTGGTTCTATATTATCTGTTTATATAACTAGAGCACTGACTTCTATATGTAAATATACGTTATTATATATAATTGTAGAATCATCGTGTTTAGAAGAGACCTTAATGATCATCCAGTCCAAAAATCCAAATCACCCAGCACCAGATCCAGATACCTCCTAAAACACCTCCAGGAATGGTGATTCCATCACCTCCCCAGGCAACCTATTCCAATGCCTGCCCATATGAACAGTGAAAAAAAATTTCAAATATCTAATCTGAATCTCCCCTGTCTCAGCTTAAGTCCATTTCCTCTGGTCCTGTCACTGCAGTCACAGTAGAGATTGGCCCCCACCTCAACTAGAACCTCTTCTCTGGTTGTTGTAGAGAGCAATATATACATAGATACATACATACACACACGTATATATACATATATATAATTATTAGTTCTTTTATTACTTTTAAACCATCTTGGTGGTATTGGCTTAAGACAGCAGAATGACACAGAAAAGACATAATCCCTACCCAAAGCAGCGGCAGTGCTTCCATCATCCTCCTGCGCCCAAGTTTCTTTTTTGTGATGGACACAGTCTGAGTGGGAAAGCTGTTACCTGTGCTGCCAAGGCCAAAAGAACAGGTGTACCTACAGTCTGCATTTGTTTAATGCAATCTGTTGTTTTCCATCACCGAAAGACCTGCAAGACACTGTGGTATATGGGGAAATACGTAAATAGAGATTTCATTATGCTGTAAACTAGCAAATTGCATATGTTTTACAAGGCAATTGAATTCTCATTACTACAATCAATACCTTGCATTTATCTTTATTTTAAATTAAGAGTAGTTAGAATAATGATGCAAATTGGAGACTTATGTAGGGGAAAATCTATTTCCAAATCTCAGTGTTAGGGATCATTAAGAAAAGGAAGGCTAATACTCAGCATTTATATCTCTGGAGTATTTCCTAAGATAGAAAAATTTCTGTCATTCAGTCCTTCACTATGACTTCACAGGCAGTGACCTACAAAATGTAACATCTGCCAGTACACAGAGTTCTGGTGAGACACAGCAGAATTCAGCCCCAGACTCAACCTTTTCAGGGCGAGGAGCTGTGGGGCCACAAAGAGTAGATGCCGTAATTATTTGTATACGTTAAGCTGTTCATCCTTTGGCACCTTTTTATAGATGTTTTGTAAATTTATATTGGAATCCTTTGTGGAGAGCATAATTAGCAGAACGCTGTTTAATGTCATGGTTAATGATTTCCTGGAACATTTGATTAGAAAATTAATCAGACTATGTGTGCGTATGATAAAGCTGTTTAAATGGACCTCCTAATTGCACTGTGGTAGAACACAATAGCTTGTGCCAATATATCACTTTCAAGGTACTGTGTTGCAATAACAGAGAAACACTGAAGGGAATAATTTATCAGACAGTTTTACTAAGCCAAAAGTAAATGTTAATACTTTTGATCTATTATTATTATTTTATACTACCCCTCTTGTGCTTGTAAGGTGTTTCACAGAACAAACACACTGTTGCAACAGCTCAGTTTACCAAGATTCATCATGACTGATGAAAAAAATTGTGGGAAAGAAATGCATCACTTATTCTAAAATTGTGGGAAACAAATACATCACTTATACTAACTAAAATTGTGCAGATTTTGCTTAGTCATAGCATGAATATTGTCTGGGGCATGCAAATAGCTTAGCCATTTTGCATTTTTTTTGTTCTCAAATCTAAAAGTCTGAGACAAAGTAAGTGTGTAAAGTTAACCAAGGATATTTGCAAAAGTAGTCCTTTAGATTGATGGATTTATTTAGGCTTTTAGCATTCTGTTCCATCTTTTTCTTTTATTTTTTTATATACTGTGGCTCAGGACTTAAAAAAAAAAAAAACCAACCCTCCTAATATTCATTGTTCCAGGGAGGCAGTTTTTCAAACACATTCCTGGGCAAACTATTTCAAAACTGGCCTTTGCATTTTGGCAGTTGTCCACATTTCAGTTGGAGACACCTCATTCTTTCCTGTAAGACGAAGAAGAAAAAACAGTGAATTAGCTGTTCCCCCATGAGGTTCATCTTTTTGAACTGTCCTGTAAAAGTTATGAAGGATTTTGTCAGCAATGTTGTTGTTTCTACAAAGCAAGCACAAAAGTCTAATACTGCTCTCTTTAAGTGTGCTAACAAAGAAAACCTTCTTAGCCACAGTTCCTGTGGCTTGGCAGAGGCAAGCAAATGGCACATCTTTCCAGGAAAATGGCTTCTTCTTTCTCCCATGAAAAGCCCCAAAGAGGCGATTCTAGACCAAATCCCTAAAACTTGCACAACTATTTGTAAGTTGTACCAACTGAATATGTATCTTATACCTTTCCTACCATCTTATTCAAAAAGTTAATACAGGAGTTACAAAAAATATATGTGATTATTAACTCATAATACCAATAAAGATTGCATTGGAAAAATATGTCCTGGCCTCATGTCTTATATAGGCAATTGATGCTTGTTTTATCTAAGAAAATCTTTAACTGTTGTATTTTTATATTGCAACAACACTCATTATTATTTTAAATGTATTGCAATGTAATATCATTAAATATAACCTGTGGATAAGATGTTACTTAATTTTCACAGCATGGGTGGCTCGCAAAACATATTATTCCATTATTGAGATAATGGGTAGATAAAATCTCAAATTGTTCATCTAATCTAGCCTATTAAGTTTACTAAGGAACGTGGCTGTTAGTAAGTTTATCATACTAATAAATTAACAAATTTATGTTACAGTCATGAGAAAATTCATACTCTATTCAAATAATAAAGTTTCATTGACAAAAACTTGCTTAGTTTTTTTCCTGTAAAACAAACAAGTATTTTGGGGTTTTTGCACATAATATGATTGTCATTTAGTCAGTGTCACTGCCACTGTAGTAGTATATATCATCTCTGCTTTCTGTTTCTAGCATAGACTAGGAAAAATGAAAATCCATAGCTAAAACAATCCTGGAAGATCATGATAATCAGAAAGAGGAAGGAACTGAAAATTTGCCTGCTAATACGATGCTAACCTCAAGTTCTGACAAGGGAAAAGTGTATTAGGCATTTTCTGATATATGGTTATAGTTATGAACTTAGTTGTAAAAGGTTACAGAATTATAAGTCTACTAAAATGTGACTAAAAGGAGTTTTGGTTTTAATAGCCTTCAAAAAGGATTGTATTTTTCCTTTGCTTAAGCTCGTGATAGAGACAACTTCTTTTTGTTATGAATCTTTTTTAAGAGAATCTGAGACTGAGTTTAGGCTAAATGCTTGTCATGAGTAACACAGAATGTTATTATATTCCATACCTATCTCTGCCCAAAACTTGCTCCTGCCTTTTTAAGACCCAGCAGGGCAAGAATTGGAATTGCAGGGCAGTTGGGAGGTGCCTTTCTAAGGTTGGAGCACCAGAGGCAACCTGCTCTTCTGCCTGGCAGAGATTGCTGAAGGTGGAGGCTCTGCTTCAGAGTGGGTTGTTTTGGGCAATTGGCTTTTTGCTTGTTTTGTGTTTTGTTTGGTTTTCGGGGCTTGCAGTAGTAGCCACTCAGAAAAACTGCATTTTGCAATCAAAAACCATTTGGGGGTGAACTTTGCAAAATGAGTGTGTTCCTGGGGCTGGGTCACCCTGCGTTGGTGCTGACAGAGCCCTTCCCTCGGTCCCAGCACACGCACGGTGGGCAGAAGCAGCACCAGCACCGCAGAGCCCAGTGGGCAGCAGGAGGAGCCGGCAGAGCTGGCCCCACAGCCGCCAGCTCTTCTCATCAGCCACCGGAGCTCCTGCATAAGCGCCAGCCTTCCTGGGAGAGTTCTTTTTGCCACCATCTTTCCCTTTGTTTCTCAGACTACAAGCCACAGCGGACTGTCTTAGACTGGAAAAAGCAACCTGTTTTGAGACATCTTGGGAAGCTTGGAATGTGTGGCATGGGATTGGTCAGAGCTTGCGCTGGTGAGGGGGTGCCCTGCCCCGGTACCCCCAGCCCCACAGTGCCTGTCAAGCAGAGCACCATGGAGGCAGCCCCAGTGTTGTCTGTCCCAGCCCCTGAGTGGCTGAAAGACCTCAAGTTCTCACTGGGAGGAGGGCCCAGGATGGGCCAAGGCTTTAAGAAGCCTGACCACAAGGCAAATGTGTTGTCTTTGAGCTCTGCCATCATCTTGGAGGTTTACATCGCTGCAACTCAGGAGTTGGGAGCTATGTCTGTCTTTCTGTATCTTTATTGTCTTTCTGTGTTTCTCCTTTTCTTCTTCTTCTAACTCACTTTTCACAGAACATAACATCAAGTGGGTTTAAAGGTTTTCTGTGTTCAATGAGCTAAGTCCATGCTGTGATAAGTGATGTTATGTTGCATTCACTGTTTTGCCAACATTCCTTTATTTCCTGTGGTTTGCCAGTAAACTTTTGTGTGTTTTTTACCTCTTGAGAATATCAGGTTGGGATTGTGTCCTTTGTGTCTACCCAGAGCAAAAGAACCTTGGGTAAACCCTAGAATTAAGTAACTGGGGTGTCATACGGGCACCCTTGAAAAGGATCTGACACCGTTCTCCCTTTGTCTCCCTACACACCGTTGGCAGTGGGGGTCACCATCTTGGAAGATATTTGGAAACATTTTGGTTGTTTCTTAGTTCCCCTGGAGATGGTGGGATTTGGAAATTTTCTATGTAGTGATTGTTCACTGTTATTTTTTGTCACTTACCACTAATATGAATAGCCTGGCTGGTTGGGGACAGCGGCAATATCCAGAAATAAAACCACCGCTCGCACCAAATCGGAGCATGCACACAATAAGGAAAGCACACAAAGCCAGCAATAAGGAGTGGAGGATCTTCTGTTTGGGTGCCAGGGACACAGCGTATCACCTGAGCGGTACGGGGGGCAGAAGACTAAGAACAAAGTGGGGAGAAACCTTAAATAGAGGGGGAGACAGGGTTTACACCAACCAGTGGGTAAAGAGCAAGGGATCTGCACAACTGGGATGGATGGGCTAGAGAGCCAACAGGGCAACACAGGATGTGGGATTAAAGGTAATGGACCAACAGGACATCGAATTCAAAGGAACCTTCCAGAACATAGCTAGCTATGGTAAGAAGGGGCAGGGAGGCCAACGGGCCAACTGAGGCACAGAGATTAACATAGATGTAAAACAGGCCCTGGGGTGTCTTGCGGAGAGAGCCTAAGTCACCCTGACTGTGGAGGATGACACAGCCCTAGGGCTGTGTCACCAGTAGGTCCTCATAATGTTCACAAGCCTACTGGCACCCACAATTGTTTTCCTGTTGCTGTTTTCCTTGTTAGTAAATAGTTATTTTTTCACTTATATCTACTCATATTCCCTCCTTACTGGTGGTAAGGGATTGGTTAAAACTAAGGGGAGGTAACTCATTTTAGAGAGTCCATTTTTTTAAGTTGTCTTAAACCAAGACAATGCTTAAAAAATAGTAATTTTCTTTTATATTCCCTGGGCTCTTTTTTGGTAACAAGATCATTTTTCTCATGCAATGCCTTAAGGATGTATGATGCCACTTGTCTTATGATGCGTCTCTTTTAAAGCCCTGCTGTTGCTCTCATCTGTCTTCATTGCCCAGCATGCTACATACAGTTGGAAGTACTCAGAACAATTGTTTGCCATCATTCATTGACACCCTGGCAGACAAGTAGTGTGTACTAGTTAATGTTTGTATATTTTAGGTGGAAGTACAGAGGGACTTATATGAGAGGACAGATAATTAAAGCAAATGCTGTCTTGCCTGGTATATCAAATTGTCTGTAAAGACAAGCAGCTTTGAGCTCAATCATAGCACTGGTAAAGCTTAATTCATCAGACCTCTTGGCACATATATTTCTTATTTCTTTAAAATATCTGAACTAAAGACTTCTGAAACAATTCTTTTCTTCCCTTTCATATACAAAAATATTATGGTAGTATTTCAGAAAAGTATTATGGTCATATTTATTTTAATTCATTTCTCTTACCAGCAGAAATACTTTTGGAAACCGGAATATCCTTGATTTCCATCCCAGTTCTTTATCACTGTGAATCCTGAAGTGTCACACTTGCACAAGGAATCAGTACTAAGTGTCAATGGAATATGTATGTTCCAACAGTTATAAAAAATACTTGGATTTAGAGAAGCACAAAGAATTTCAGGACTATTCTTCATGTTTGAATGGCAATAATTTCCAGACACTTAAAAAAGATCTAATTAAATTACTCAAGCTGAAATGAAGTTTCCACAGAGAGTTGTGTCTAAAATACTTCTATACCTTTTTTCTTATTACATGCAAGTTGTTACTGAAGAAAACAACAGAGCAAGATCCTGCAGGTTTTAGCAGATTCTGCAGGTATAGCTGTCTTTACTTTAGAGTGGACAGACAGGAAAGGCTTCTCTGAGGACAGCATATATCACAATCCTGTTATTGATATATCAGTCATATCTTTTTGAAATTTCAAACAAAATTTAACATGCAATTGATTCATTTTCTCTCTTTTCTAGTTATAATTTAAGGACTTTCAGAAGTAGTTGTGGTCTGATTAGTACCATTGTCCTTCTTGAAGCTTTCAAAGTCACCCTGTAAAAGATGAGGATATAAGAAGAGGGAAGTAGTTTGCTCCATCAATTTATTGTGGATTACATGTTGCTAATAATTTCTCACAAGATATTTTAGGCTAGCCTCCTATTCAGCTGAGGAAATCTAATATACTTCCTTCAAGATACTGCCTAGATGGGAAAAAAATCAGTAAAGAAGTCCATTATACAGTTCATCAAATGGATCTTTATGAGGATATTTGAGATGTGATTTGTGGCACTATTTAGGATACATTGCATACTATATTATTATAAAGTTCAGGTTTGTAATTTAATTATGGGCCAAATTATCTTCAGTTCTAACTTTAGTTGAAGTGACTAGGCCAAGCCTGACAGGTGATATAAATTATAAATGGTCTGAGTGTCATGGGCTGCAATAAAGGCAGTGTTACATAATTTTATACTTCATGTGGGATTTTCAGAGCCGCCTAAAGAATTAAATGAGCTGTTCAAACCTCATCCATTCTATCATTATGTTATTAAGCATTCCTAGTAAAATTATTGCAAACAATCAATTTTGCCCAAAAGAAAATAAATATGTTTTCAGAGGATAAAATCATGCTGAAGTTTTTTTGTGAGTATAAGGGTCCATAGAAGTCAGTGATTTTTCAGGGCATTCACTGCAAAGTTTTTAAGCCTTCTGTCAGAATTCTGAGATGTAATTATCTTCCATTACTTCCTGATAACTCTCCAAAATCCTCATAGCTTTCCTTTTTTAATATACTTCTGTATTTTTTTTATGATTCACTTTCCAAATTTCCGTCTAAGATTCTGTCTGTCATTTTTTTCTTGTGATAATTTATATTACTTTCTACTAGGGCATGATACAGTTTGCTTTCAGAAATCCCTTATTTTCTTTTGACAGATGTATCATTTTAAGAGAGAGAGAGGGAGGGAGAGAGATAAACATATATATGTATGTGCATATATAATGCTTTTTATGTGTTAGTTATGTATTGCAGAAGTCTCAAAATTGACTGTAATTTGTTTATATAGCTTTTATTTCTCCCTGACTGATTTTCTTATTCTAATCCATCTTTAAGTTTCTCAGTCTAGCTTTTCCTCTTGCAAGAGTAGTGGATATAATCATATTATGGTTACTGCAACTTAATATTCAGTTACAGTAAGTACTGTACATGTAGATTAAGAAAAATGCTTCCTCTTGTTTTAAAAACCCAATCTGTATCATTTGGGAAATTCCTGAAATACATTCTATATGAAACATAATCAGCAATTTTGTAGGTAACAGAAGGCACTCTGTTGCTACCCGAACTGCATGTTATTTTTTGATCTTCTTTTCCTTGGCAAGTTTCAATGGACAACCTGATTTTTAATGGCTTTTTAACACACACAGTCATAAATTTCTACAGAGTGCAATGCACTGCCTTTCTTAAATAGTAGCTTCATTTCTTGTCAGAGGAAGATGAAGAGTATAATTGGAGGGTGTACTTTGCATCACAAGTACTCTTCCAGTGCAGAACAGTTAAGCTTAGGGTTTTTTTGTAGGAAGTCTCTTAAGTGGCAGTTTTATTACAGTGTGAATCAGAACAAACTTCTTAAGTTTCCATCTTCCTTCACCTATGCTATAATAAAGGAAAGCTGTTGGTTACGAAAAAATAATACTTTAGCTTATTTTTACAAAGTATTTCTGCAGAAATGGAGAGATGATTGTGTTGGATTGTGATACAGAGGTTATCCTATAGGACCTAGAGAAGAAATTAGCTCTCAGGTATGTGTTTGTGGGGAGGGAGGCAAGTGAATGCATTTGTCTTGTAACAATTACAGGATTGCCCCTCAGCTTGCCATAGGCAATAGAGGCTCAAGATGGTTTTGGTTCATTGTATGGCAACCTACCCAGAATGGAGACTTACAAAACCAAGGTGAATTTGCAAGAAAAGCAGAGGCCAGTTGACATTGTTTCTGTTACCTTATAAATGGAAAATTCAGAGAGAGAAGAATATCAGCCTCTGTTTAAGAGTCATGGCATGGTGAGCACCAGCTTTCCCTAAGGGATGTGGTGCTGAGGGAGATACCATGGCCAGCAGGACAGGGGCCTTGCTAGCCATGGCCCATCCCACTGACCCCAACTGAGGCAAGAAAGACCAGCCAAGAGGTGGTAGTCCGGTTTATCCAATAGTCCAGGCTGTCAGGTGACTTTGTGATGATGAAGCAGGTCTGAGGTAGTCCAAAGATTAGGGTCAGGAACAGTTCCAGTGACTGTAACAAGGGTCTAGTGATGATTGGATGTATCCACAGTGATGAAACACATGAAGCTTGGGAGTCACGTACAGGACAGGATTAAGAGGGTTCAAATCTGGCAGAGTGAAAGTCTGTCTTCTTTTCCGTGGTGTGATATGCAGAGGAAGCCATCATGTGTGGGCATCCCATGAATAACATCATGAGGCTCAAGAGCTTTGTTACTTCTATAGCCAGCCTTAATATGAGAGAAAAAAATTCCATGATTGTATGTGTGCCTGTTAGTATCTGAAAAGCAGTGTAATTCCTTATCCCCATTCATCTACAAAACTGTGTTGATTTCCCCTTGTATTGAACTATCATGCTGTGAAGAGGAAATCTCCTCAAAGAAGTTAGGAAAGCCTTTGACAAGATTTAAAATCTAGCAGGAGTCATTAAGAAGTCAATCACTATACTCCACTAAGTGCTCATAAAATTCTTATTTACCATATGTTTTGTGAGCTTCAAATCTGGACACCAGATAGGTCTTGGTTTTCCATCTAGAAAAGCACCAACAAAGACCTTTTTTTGTCCCATTTTAAGAGAGGGACTATGAAGATCTATTGGCACAGGCTTGCAGGGTGCTGGGAGGTTTATAAAGCCAGCCAAGATGTGATAATCCAGATACAGTAGCTGGGTGGATGATGCATACTTTCAAACAGCTTTATTTATATGAATTACAACATGGAAAAAAGAAGGATGTTACCCCAAAGGTGGTTCAAAATATACATGATTAAAAGTGCTACAGTGATCAACTCTTTTTCGTTCTTTGAGAGCACTAAGAAAGAGTATTTTTGGAAGAACAGCATGCAAAGGAGCAAGAGCAGAGTGAAGAGCTCACGAGCAAAAGCAGCAGGCATGGTTATGTATGGAATGTTGCTGAGAACTGAGCACTGGAATGTACCTCTCCCAAATAAACAGCATTGCTTAGGCATATCATGAGCTTGACTCACCCACTCTCCGTCCCCCAACAGTGGTGTTACTCATTCTCCTTGTCCCTGTAAGGATCACTTCAAGTTCTGCTTAGGTGATGTGACTTTCCTGTGGCCCTTCACGTCACAAGTCAGTAACAATACTGGGAACAAGTGATAATATAACTGAAATGAAAAAGTATTTCAAAGCACTACGATTCTCTTAAACAAAGTATGTGGGAGTTTTGTAGCATTTATGTGTAGGAGAGATCCATATTCTCTAGCTAAAGATAATCTAATCAGTAAAGATCTAAGCTAGGCTCTTTCTGTGATTAAAGAGTCAGCAATTAACAGAAGTTCTCACTTTTACCTAGTGAAGAAAAACTAATATCTACAAAAAGCAGTTCATCCATTCTTAAAATATGAATTTAAATAAATGGAAAGAAGATCCTCTGGAGATCTTTCCATGTTTTCACTGACTATATAAGATACTTTGATACCTGGTTTAGACCAGAGGAGTACATTTAAATGCTGAAGTCAGGTGAGGTAAATTTCATTCTGTCAAACTGTTCTGGGGATTTCAGCAATTTTCAGTCAATAAATTCACTCCCTTTCAATAGATTTTATTACACATATTCATATTCATTCAGAATCACAGATATATTTAAATAGCAGTGTTAATGACTCCTTGGAATTAACAATAAAATTCTCTCGTGATCCTCAGAGAATAAAATCTTGAATAATCACGCTTCCAAGGTAATCTGCATGTCTTTAAAAATAATTTTTGATAGTCTGAAATCTGAAGACAGATTTTTTTTTTCCCCCTAAAATGTTTAATGACTAGTTCCCTTACTCCTTTTGCTGCAGGCTGTTATCATCATGGATATTAAACTGCTTCAGAAACTGTGGGAAGTGTTAAGTTGCAAATATTCTCTCCTGTTGTATGGAATTACTTGGCTGGTGATTAAAAGTATTAATGCTGCTACTAACCTAAGTGTTGTAACACATTTTCTTGGCGAAATCTCTTCCATCTTTCTGTTTTGTCTTTTTTTTTTCCTCTTTTCTGCGACAATGTATTGGAGTTTTTTTCTCACTTGCATAACTTCACATTCAACCTCAGAAACTTTTGCGATATGAAGAAATTAACTCTCTAATCAGTACATTTCAGCAGTCCCATCAGAAATTTATTAGCTTTCTAAACAGGTACCTTTGTACCTTCTCCCCAGATGGCATTCAATCTATAAAGAAGTCATATGTAAGCATCCACAAACAATTATTATTTTTTAAATCTTTATTTAGAATTCTCCTTTGCCAATCTGCCCACAGAAGTGAAGATTTAAATAAAACCTCTCTCATTGTTATGTATTTCTCCTGATTTAGTCTGCATCTCCCATTTGTCGTCCACAAAGAGACAGCAAGCTTTTGGGGCATTGCTTTTTTTTCCATTCAAAA
The DNA here is from genome assembly GCA_025920805.1 of Petroica traversi. Lineage (NCBI taxonomy): Eukaryota > Metazoa > Chordata > Aves > Passeriformes > Petroicidae > Petroica > Petroica traversi. The sequence goes on from JAHLSL010000023.1 coordinate 1,401,184, forward strand.
CAGTTCTGGCATTTTACAATAACAAACATCTTGATTAATACACAGAGCTTGATACTTGTATTACACGCAAAGACTAGAACACCTAAACTCTGTTTGATTTCTAGAATTACTCTTTTACTTTCTGTCTGTGTTTACATGAGAAAATTCACCAGAAGAGATTTATCAGAATAAACAATGTTTGCTCTTCATACTTAGCTTTCCAGTCTTGGAATAGTACTACAAGTAACTAAGTACCTGTTGTAATTTCTAAATAATCCACACCTTATAATTGACATTCTTTAATACAGTTTTCAGACTTGTGGTATTTTCTAGCTTTGAACTATATATGTGCACAATCTCATAATTGAATGTTTTATCCCCACGTCTATTAGTATGGCTTCTGAAAGGGAGGAGGGGATGGATATAATTATCCATTTATGTTTTAGGTGGAAATTCTGTGTATCTAGAATCAAAGTTGTCATTGTATAACCATTTATTTTAAACTGGGAGATTATACAAGCTAGATTGATTCAGATTCAGTCTTATGTAAATCATGGCTTTGCAATCACTTAGGAGTTATATCGCATTAATCTACAGTGACAGTGTTCAACCAAGTCTAGAAAGTCGTTTGATTTCACACTCCGTAAATGACAGTTCTTGATTTTCTGTAATATTTTGGATCACAGACAAAAACTTGTTTCAGTAACTGCATATTAGCTGGACGGTTACAGCTGAAATGCAGAACTGTTGTGGTTGGGTGATATGATTAACATTCATCACAAGTTAATAATGGTGATTCTGAACATCTTAATTGGAGATCACACAACCCTGTGTAGTGTGAAATAAGATGTCTGGGAGATTGCAAAGATTTTGACTGGTCCTTGTGCTGATAGCCTGCAGAAGATTTTAATACTCTGTAGTCACACCAGATGGGCAATCTGCTGCAGTGTATACCTTGGATCAGTTTTGAGCTGCAAGGGTTCTGTATCTGATGTCACCTCAAGGGAAAAATAATAAACAGCTAGACTAATGGCATTTTTTAATCTCTCTACTCTTGATTTACCAAGGCTTTGACTGATGCAATAGTCAGTTTAGGAAAACTGTACAAAGACTTTCTACAATACCAATAAAATGGTCCAGAAATGGAACTGGAGAAAATTAGTACCTATTATTTAACTGCCCTACACATGCCTTCTAATTCTATGTGCAAAATTTAACTTGTTGTTGCAAAATTTGTTTGGAAAAGCATACAGATATGAGAAATAGTGATAGAGAGAAGTGAAAAGGAGTACAGATAAAATTTTGATTAATTTTTTATAGCTGAAAGAAATGTAGTCAGTTTTCTGGATCAGTGGAGTTATTTATTCCGGTAGTGAGTAGATAGCAATACCAGCTCTCCCATACTCCAAGGTTTTGCTGGATACATTCTTTCATAGAATATTCCATGGAAACAACTTGTGTCGATTTGAGTTCTGCAGCCCTTCAGTGCAGCCCCCATAATTGGACTTTTGTCTATTTTGGTACAGGACAACTCATAGCTTTGAGTGTTTTATAGTGTCATGCATCTCTTTCAATGCAGAATTTTAGCACCATTCATCTGGGTAATCTGATCAGTAGGTTGTGCAATTAATATGAAATAGGGGATATAGTTAACTTTTTTATTTTTTTTAATAAACTGTTTTGGATTGTAGCAAACATGTCATGTTAAAAGAGAGGGAAATGTGAGGAATTAGGATCTGCTGTTATAATGACTGGGTTTGAATTTAAGAGTCGAAGAACAAACTATGTGTGTTCTATTAGGCAAAAGCATTTGACACTTGTCATTGAATGAATAACATATCAGCTAAGTGCTTTGCCTTAGCTGCTTTGCCTTAGATGTGGCTGCTGATCACAAATATTGTGAGTAAATGGTATAGGAAGTAATCTGAGTTGAAAAATGGGACATGCAAAAGACCACAAGAATTTTCACCTTGGTTGTGAAAGACAAGTAAAAACCATCTAAGCAATGAATGAGGAGGAAGACAATCTTGATGTCCTTTACTTCTAACTATATCTGGTTCTGTCACTTGTTATGCTTCATCGTTTTTAATTAACTCAAACTAGTTGTTAAGTAACTTCATTGTGTCAGTACACTATGAAGCCGGACTGCGGATGGGACCTTCCACACAAATGTGAAATGCATGAAGGATGAATGTAAAAAAAAAAAACAAAACCTGAAAATATATAAGAACCTGCTAGTGATACAGAAGCCAAGTGTATTATGCCAGGAAAGAATCTGATAAAAATCCTGATTGAAACTGGAAACTGGAATACACAGCTGAAGATTTGGAATTAGTGTATAAAAGCATGACATAGCTAGCATTATCTGAGAACTGAATTCAGGAGGACCAGTTTATGCTTAAGGAGCCTACAATGCTTTGAAACTACAGACTTGAAGCACAAAAGAGATTATAGGCATATAATAGAGACATGCATGGGTTGAAATTTTGATACAGACCTGCTCATGCTATGGTAACCAGGACAATTACTAACATACTGAGTAAGAAGCAAAATTGACCCCACTACTCTGCAGAAGTTAAGAATGGTAACATACAAAAAGTTTGTGCCAATCCCGTCCCCGGTTCCCATTAGTCCATCAGTACAGCAATATATAAAGTTCTCTAGATTACTTGGACATTTTTTGTCCATTTCACTTTTTTAGGGAGTTGTGCTGTATCAAAACCTGACACTGGGAGAAGCTGAGAATTCCTGGAAAGCCACTTGGTAGTTCCAGGATATTTAATATATACTCGGTTAGGAGACTAAGCCCCTAACATTTTTCAAAGTCAGGACAAGATGCTGAGAAAGCTTGATATCATTTGAAATTTTTAGGAAAAGTTCTTTCACCTTCCATCTCTGTCATTAAAAATCTTTTTGGCTTGACTTTCCTTCTTTGAGAATTGGAGAAGACAAGATAGAAGAAAATTACATAGGACTCTACTCGAGCACTCCAGCACATTGTAGGATAACTTATACTTGACTTGCCATGAATGAGCTGAAAAGCCAGATAGGTGACGTGTTTTGAAAGTGTGATTTGCTGAAAAATATGCTGCCTTTGTTTTAAAGGCCATAAATAAGCCAATTACACTAATTCTAAAGAAGATTGCTTTCTAATATTTAACCTGAAGACAACATATCCAAAGTGGATTATGATAGACATAGCTGCCTTATGCCTGAGGCCTGTTCAAGAACAAGTGATGTCCTGCACTGCTTGCCTCTGAAGTACTGATTAATGAACAAAACCCTTTGAGACAAGGGTCTAAATGTCTCCATTCCCAAGAGAGTTTGCATTTTTTTTCATTGAGATGCACAGTACAATACAGTGAATTAAAGTAATTTTAAGTTCTGTAGCTGAATGTCATTCCCTTTAAATGAGATACTGGCAGTTAGATGGCTTTGATTGCTGCCAGCTGTCAATACCCCTAAGGAAAGCTGAGGTACTTCTACGGTGGAAGATGAACAAGAAGCCTGCTGATCAAACACATCACAAGTTGTGTCAGAGGACCTGTGAGTTAAATAAAATAGATGTGTGTTTATACTCTTCTAGTCATAAACAAGCTGTCTATAAGTTTTCTTTTTTGTTGTTGTTCCTTACAGAAAACACTTCATATTCCAGTATGTTAACTGATTTTTGTAGTTTCTGTTCTTGCATTATGGAATACATGTCTCTAGATAGAGAGGAAAGGAGCTAAAACAGCCATTTTCCTGTTGTCCAAGTGTCTGTCTATTTTGCTTGGATAAGTACCATTTAAATAGACAAGAAGGGCGAAAGTGGTTTACTCATTACTGTTACTTCCTGTAGTAAATGGGCTATATTTTCAAAAATATATGGGCTAAATTTTCAAAACTAGCCGCTCAGAACTTGAAATATGCAGTTAATTCATTAATCAAATACCTGCTGTGCATTACAAGTCAGGTATTAGTGTTGCACACAGTCTGTTACTTTGTATTACTTTCTGTACGCATAATTTAGACATATATACCAGATTTTGCCTAATTTTGTAAAATGTAGTCCATGTGTTTTGTGAGTCCTCTTCTGCTTCTTCTTATTACACCAGCTTACTCTTAGTGTTGAGCAGAACATTAGCTGAAAGCAATAAAAGAGGAACTGAAGACAAGCAATGCAGTTTAAAAAGTCTAAGAACAATATTAAAAAGTTTAAATCTGTCTTTACATCTATGCACTATCAAGTGGCTGAGAATATAAAGTGTTTTTTTAGTTCGTTTGTTCTCCTTTACAGCTTTCAATGTTAGGCAAGTGACATGTTTTAACAGTCTGTGGAACTGATTAGTGTTTGGTGTAGGTGTATAATCTTTATTAAGATACCTCCTGGGAGGACATTTCCGACCTTAACTATCTTAATAATGAAACAAATAATACTTAATTATATTACATGGTAAGGGAATGTGAAGTTTCTATATGTTTTACTCCTCAAAAAAAAAAAAGTATATTTTTTTCCTTGTCAAAGAGCTACATTTAATGGAAGTTAGCATAAATCAATATGGGAATATATTTGAGTATTGCATGAACACCAAGGTGTTCAAAGTCTGCAAAAATTCTTAATGAACCTCATTGTACCTTCTGGGACAGCAACCACTGAAAAGGTGTTGTTTTTGGTTTTTTTCCCCTGAGTTTATTAAAAGCTTCTGAGACACTTTTAATGACAGGTAATCATTATGTAGCAGCCACAGTGGGAAGTCCTGTAGTGTTATCCATCTTATTTTTCAGTTGTCTTGCTACTTGGAGAGGCATACTGGCTAAGTAAGGAGGCAAATTACCAAGGCCCTCTGTCCTTTCATGAGGCAGTTCTTAAATCTCTTTCAAGAGGAAGAGAAATCCTAGACAACTCACAAACTGAAAAGCAGAGACCTGTCAGCCAACAGTAGTCATGTAAGAAAGGAACTAGAGAAGGGTTAAGAGCCAGGCCCATCAGGTATGTATCTGAAGGGAAGGCGTCAAAAGGCTCTTCTCAGTGGTGCCAGGCAATAGGAAAAGCTGCAATAAGCAGAAACATTCGCCTGAATATGAGTTAAAACTTTTTTTTTTTTTTTACTGTGCAGGTGACTGAGCACTGGAGCAGATTGCTCAGAGAGGCTGCGGAGTCTCCCTCATGGAGATAGCCAGGAATCACCTAGGCACAATCCTGAGTAACAAGCTCTAAGCAACCCTGCCTGAGCAGGACGGTTGGACTAAATGAGCTCCAGTGGGCCCTTACCAATACTAACCATTCTATGATTCTTTGATTTTGTGTACTCTTTGTGCTTTTCTCAGTGATCCTTAGCTTAGCTATGTGCATAGATCAAGGCAACACAGACTAAGAATAGAAGTTCTTAGAAGTATTTTGGTTTTTTAGTTTTTTTAAATGTGAAGAATATGAATACATTACTGGAGTGGGATGTAGGACCCTGTAGGATTTAACTCTGTGGAATTTGGTTATAGGGGTAAAATAGAAGCGAGAGATCTCTAAAGATGGGTTTAGAGCATGGGAGTTTATTGTGAAAGAGCATGGGTGTGAGAGGCTTGCTGGGCTGCAAGACACAGCTCAAAGCAGGCCAGAGAAAGAGAGAGAAAGAGGCAAAAAGAGAGAGTAAAAAAAGAGAGTGATTTACCGTTTACAATACAATAAATCATCTTCTCTGTTGAATATTCTAATTCTCTTTAACCAATCTGAAACAAGCTACAAACTACAATATTTGCAGGCAACCTATAAGAGTCATTACATTACCATATGGGGTTATATTTTAAACCTTAAAAAAACTGCTTTTGGGAATCTCCTACCAGGCAGGTATGGTTTGTTCTGACCTTTGGACCTGCCTAGGCAGAGGGTATTGTTCTATCAAGGAGGATTACCTTCAGCCAGCTATACCTTGTTTCTTAGTTACTCTTTAACTCAAACCTTGTCTTCATCTCAATTTCCATTATACTTTCCATATTTCCAGCATCTTTTACAAGGTAATCATATCTATGAGGCTTTCCTATTTCATCTTCCCCAACAGGACCCAATTCAATTTTTGCTCAGATACACATCCATGGTGACTCTAAAAAGGCGAGTGGAGACTAAAAACCAGTTCCAAAGACTGTGTTTACATCTCTCCAGTTCATTTTAATATCATTCCTAGCTTTCTAGATAAGGGAACAACTGAAATGTGCTGTGTCTGTTCACCCCCAATGCCTATTCCTTTTCTGTGAGTTCCCAGTGGTAGATGAAGGCTTGGTCTATGTGTGCAGTCCAGAAATGCCTGGATCAGGGAATGCTTCTCACTGTAGATGTAGATGATGAAATGCTTCTAAACAGTAATGACACATAACATAAATTGCCCTCTGAGCATCACAAAAGTTGATTCTCTCTTACCTCCACGATGTCCTGCTCTGGCAGAACATCTACCCCCACTTCCTGGGTACCACAGACAACTGGAGCACAAAGAAATAGCTCAAGGCCAGCAGAGGTTATCTCTGAGGCCAGGAGGCTTACACTTCAAGAATAAGCATCCTAGTCTGGAAAACAGATGTGGGAAGAGAAAAAGGAAAAATTGCTGACTGAGAGACACCGTTTTACTCTATAAAAGATAGATGAATTATCACTGAGGTAGAAGCCTCTACAATCACAACATGAAGGTGTGTAAGGGACTTCTCCCCGAGCCCTGGACCAGGCTCGTGGTTACTTTTCCGGAAATTGAGGGAAAGGATCTCGATGTGTACCCCACCAAGGATTGGATGGTAAGATACATTGAATCCTAAGTTTATACTATTTCTTCCCTAGCTGTAACTTAAAGGGTACCTTATTGTGCACTGTATGAAATCTACTAGATTTTTTGTTGTTTTATACCTGTGTAGTATTAGTTTGCTATAAGTCTTACATCTGTTCGTTTTCTCATCTAGTAATAAATAATTTGTTCTATAATAGACAGAATCAGTAATTATTAAAAGGACTTACAAACATGAGTGCTTTTGAGGTGCTGGCCATCTCAATAAGGTTACTACCTCCTGCCAAAGGCCTAGGCAGGAGGCAAAGACTTATTTAACTCCCACATTCATTCATGACACCTGCTAATGTGGGCATCTGATTGAGGCTGGGTGAAAGGAATTCCCTCCTCCTCTTTTGTGCTTTGAACCTCTTCAATGAGGTAGCTTTTTTAATCTTCCTCGTTCCCTCCTTTTACTTTGAAGGGAACTTTTGTTTGGTATATTCAAGGTATTCTCTTTTTTTTTTCTTAGGCATTATTATTTAAATGTCTGACAATCTCTAAACTTGAGTGATTTGATCTTTAGAATAGTACAGCAAAGTAGGAGGGCTCACCACCACCTTGAAGAAAAAGAACTGAGGACTAAAGTAGCTTAAATGACTTCCCAGCAGCCACACACTGAATCTGTGGATGAGTAAAGACTCCAGTTCTAAGTGCCATACCTGCCCCAAACCACCTGTGTGTCCGGGGGATGTGCGTGTGTAATCACTGGTAAACTCGAAGCTGAACCAGCTGGGGAGTAGGAGGCCCTGGGTCCAGGCAGGTGGGCAGAAGGTCTGTGCTGGTATTTGGGGGAAACCTGTGGGAGTGGGATATGCATGGGACAAGTGTGTGAGTGCTGCAGTGAGCATCCAGCAGGACCAGCCAGTCTATCAGGGATCTGTGGGATGAATAAGGGGGATGAGATGTGGGAAGGGGTGCAAAGTGGGCAGAGGGGCCCTGAAAGTGCTCAGTAAATGTGTGTGTTCTTGTGCACAGCTAAGGAAGTACGGGTATGGCAAGTGGACAGTGAGGGGGATTGAGAACTGGCTGAATGGGAGATCTCAGGGGGCTGTGAGCAGCGACACAGAGTCTGGTTGAAGGCCTGTAACTTAGCAGTGAATCTCAGTGGTCAGTACTGGGTTCAGTCTTGTTCAACTTACACATCAAAGACTTGGATGAAGGGACAGAGTGCACCCTTAGCAAGTTTGCAGATGATACAGACCTGGGAGGAGTGAAACACCAGAAAGCTGTTCTGCCATTCAGTGGAACATGGACAGGCTGGAGAGTTTGGGAGAGAAGAATCCAGTGAAGTCCAACAAAGTGCAGGGTCCTGTACCCGGAGAGGAATTTCCCCATGCCCCAGTGTGGGCTGGGGGCTGATATGCAGAAGGCAGCTCTGTGGAGAAGGACCTGGGGGCCCAGGTAGACAATAATCTGTCCATGAGTCAGCAGTGTGTCCCTGTGGCCAAGAAGGCAAATGGTATCCCGGGCTATTTTAGGAAGACCATTGCCAGCAGGTCAAGGGAAGTGATTCTGCCCCTCTGCTCAGCCCTGGTGAGACCACATGTGCAGTGCTGTGTCCAGTGCTGGGCCCCTCAGTATAAGGAGGGTGTAAGAGCCGAGCTCTTTTGAGTGGTTGCCAGCAACAGAACAAGGAGCAACAGAAAGAAACTGAAACATATTTCATCTGAATGTGAGGAAAAACTTCTTTACTGTGAGGGTGACAGGGCACTGGAACATGGTCCCAGAGAGGTTGTGGAGTTCTTCTTCTCCAGAGATATTAAAAAAACTGCCTGGACATGATCCTGTGCAACCTGCTGTAAGGTGCCCCTGCTTTAGCAGGGGCTTGGATTAGATGATCTCCAGATATCCTTTCCAGCCCCAACCATTCAGTGATTCCAAGAACCTGGGCAGTGTGGCACTGGTGACATTCTGCTTCTGCCTGCCCAAGAGGAGGAGGGGACGTGTCGCTGTGTGCCTGTGTCTGGTGTGAGTCCTGAGTGTGGGGCTGCTGGGGACACTACCTTTTCTGCGGCTTCCTGTGTGACTGGCTGTGTTGGTGTCCTCTGTGAATGTGTCCACGTGTGTCTGTGTGTCTGTGTGTCTCTGGGGTATGTAGTCAGCTTTGCTGCTGGTTGCACCTGCAAAGGGGAAAGTGTCCTTCAGCTGGACAGGGACCCTGGGTTCCCTGGGCTGGGCTCCAGTGGCCATCCACAGGCCTGGAGCTGGTGAACACTTAACATTATGCCTAGTAACACTGCTTTAGCTGGCTTCTCCCCAAAACTAACTTTTTTTTTTTTTTTTATCTCACACTGTCCTTTAAAGTTACGAAGTGATAATAATTATGGAGACACAGACCACCAAGATTTAAAAGAGTATTTTCAGTGACTAGTCTTTTTAGGTTCCTCCACTTAAAGGAAGAAAAAGTTCATCATTAATTACATTCAATGGGTTTGAATCTTTTCATAATGTTGTAGTTAATAAAGCTGGAGACCCTCTAGGGCACATGAGTGCCTTAGTGCCCTGTAAATAAGGAATTTAAAAAATGAGGGATGAAAAATTATTTGACATTTTTAAAAATTTGGCTTCTGATGTGGTTAATATCACACAGCAGATGTAACATGCCACAGAGGTCACAGCTTACTGCCTGAGGTGAGCTAACTGAGCAGAAACCACAAGGAGAGATTATACCCACAGAAACAGTTTATTATGAGAGAGCTGAAGGGCATTGGCTGTGAATAAGCTAGAGAAATTTATGCTGTAGTTTAACCATCACTTTAAACTCCTGAAGCTGACAAAGGAGGCATTCGGCCTTCCCTGGATTACTTTTCCTGCTGTTGTGCCCACACAAACAGCTGTGCTAGACAAAGAGAGGTGATGGCAGAGGAGCAAGCAAAATAAATATTCCATTTTTAACTTGGGCAAGTTTTTCTGCCTAGTTTACTGCCTGCAGAACACAAACTTTTATGTTGGCACAAGTGAGGAGTTAATGTAAGGATGGTCATGAATGGCTGAGTAAGGAACCATAATGGATCTCTCTATTTAGCTGGCCTATGCTACATGAAAATTGCTGCAGAATTATGACTTTGTAATTGCTTTGAGGATAAATAAGAAAATGGGTTTCCAAATAGTTCATAGCATTCAGGACAAACTTCTGAAAGTTATCTAGTCCCAACTCTTGGTAATAGCAGAGCACTTCAATGATCATTGAAGTGGCTCATGGCCTTCCCCAGATGGGTTTTGAATATTTCCATGGTGGAAATGACACTACGCCTTTGGACAGGCTGTTTCCAATTCTTAATCCCCCTTTGGAATTAATTTTTCCTTATGTCCTCTTGGAGTTTATTTTGACAACATATCTCATCTGGGGGAGCCCTGACCTGATCACTGTATTTCAAATGCAGCCTCCATAGTGCTGAATAAAGAGAAATAATCGGCTTTGTTGACCTGCTGGCTAAGCTTTTGCTAGTGCAGCCCAGTATGTGGTTAACCTTTGTCACAACAGGGTGCCTGGCTGTCTCACATTGAACTTATGGGCCACCAAGATAGCTTCCCTGCTGGTCCTTCTCTGCAGAGCGTCTTTCCAGCCCTGTCTGTCCTGTTGCATGGAGTTTTTTCTCTTATTTTGCAGATCCCTGGCATGTGTTTATGTGGATGAAAATAGCAAAGTGATTCAGAAAACTTTGAAACAAGCCCACACTGAATTTCTCGTTTCCTAGAGTGGTGTTCTAGTCTTTTGTGGTCCTAAAAAATTTGAAGTTTATTGTCTTTCCATACCTTGCTCTCAGTCTACTAAGGTTAACCTTGCCACACTTGCTTTCTGTACATCCATGATCCTCCTTTTTGGAAGTTAGAAGAAAACATCATAACAGCAAAAGTTTTAAAAGTTGAGAATATACATGAGATAGGAAAAGGACAAAGCAGAAACATGGGATGCTTCGCTTTGCAATTATTAGGACCCTGGCACACATAATAGATTGCAGAAACAATCAAAACAGAGACTATGAAACTAGCATATGTTACTAACATTAGAATAGTGCTGCCATGTCAGATAAAGCTCTTTTAAAAGTATATTTTCTTCCCTTTGTAATGATTTTGCTTTTGAAATTACTCTGTATGAAACTGTGTTTAATCATTACAAGTGTGACTATCCCTACACTGTTCAAATGTCGTCTTCTACTTAATTTTATTTCTTATCAGGAACAGCACTCCAAACACTTGTCTCAGTGTTCATATCAAAGAAGACAAAATCCAGACCTCTGAAGGACTGAATTGCTTTATGCATTTTTGTTCATCACAGAGAACAATCCCCATACTTTCAAGTGCACTAGGTGTATTTGTAATGCTTTGCCAATTGAAAGGAAATTTTTTCTACTTTTAACATTCTACTTTGCACATTTTTCCTCCATTGTCATAACTGAATTCATAAAACAGTTCTTTTTTTTTGGTTTTTTTTTTTGTTGTTGTTGTTGTTTTATAAATGGAACATTCTTCAGGAAGGGAGAAAGAATGTGTGCACAGAAATCATTGAAGAGTCACCTATATTGAAAAATAACCTCTTACTTTCAATAATGAAAAATAATAAATTTTTACATTCTATGAAAAAGGTAAATTTATTGTTTGCTCACCTTAAAAATACCATTTCACCAAGAAAATATAGGAGTAACTTATTTCTTATTCTATTACTGTTATAATAAAGATAGTGACAAACCTAATTAATGTGTCATTTTGAGGGTGAAGAAAATGTGATGATAAGGTTCAAGAGTGAAGGTTAGATTCAATATGTGCTCTTTATCCTACAGTACAGTAGCTTGGAGAAAAAATCTATTCTGTTCGTTTTTTCAAGTTCTTGCAGCAGGTTTTGAGTGTATTTTGTTATTATATCCATTTCAAACACACTAAGAGACTACTTTGTCATTATATCCACCCCAAATAGCAGCAGGTTATTAGACCTGGATTTAACAGGGTGAGATTGAGCTGCAACAGTTTGAGAAATGGTAACAGTTAGAAAAGTTTGTATGTCTGAGGTTCTTTGTCTGTGAAGATCTCCCACCCATTTTGCTTCCAGGTTTTCTTTCCAGCTATATAGAATAAAATGTGAAAAATAATAAATGCAAAATTTTTCAGAGTAAGTATAACCTGTTTCGTGAATAATTCATTTCTGCCTTGTATGACTTCATTATGTCATGTATAACTAGCACTTTGTACTGTCAGGCTGAAAAGCTACAAAAAGTGTTTAACTGTGCGGCATAAATTCATAACTTGTAATTTGAAAAGTGACATGATATTGCACAAGTTCTTGCATTCTCAAACATCCTTTCCTAGATAACTTATTTAAGATTTTAAAAATACAATACTTAGATTTTTTTTTCAGTCATAGAGGTCTGCTTTTATAAAAAAAAAATATATTTCCTAATATTCATTGGCCTAACACCTGTCATAAAGGATTGTCTTTCAGCTGTTGGTCTTAATTCTGCAAGATAGTTAAAGCCATAGCTAGATATTTCATCAGTTATGTCAGGTACCTGATACATCTATGATGTATCAATATATCTATCTTCTAAGTGAGGAAACTCTGGCACTACTTACAGAAATATTTTTCCCTAATTGCCTAAAGGAGTCAGTAACACAGCTGTGAGTTTGCTGTGCTTTGAAGCCCAAAGAGTGGCATGGCCCTTCTGGTACCTGCACATTTGGTTAGTTGGTTGGTTGTTCCTGTGGGAAGAAGATAAAAGTTTTGTTCAAGAGTACAAAAGTTTTGTATTTGCAGCTGCAACTATTTGTATTAATATTGTTTCATGCACTTTCATAGGCGCTCACCAGAGCACTACCTTCCTCGAAGGATATGGTAGAAGCATATGGGCTAGTTTGTCTTAGGATGCCCTCCTGCAGAAAAAGGAAAGCAAGCAAGCCAGCCTTCCTCTTATATCTCTCAAACCATGCAAATGAATTACAAGGTCCTACCTTCACTACCCTTGTAAACATAGAATTGTTTATACTGGAAAAGATCCTAAAGATCGAGTCCCACCCAGCACTGCCAAACCCATGTCCCTAAGCATCTCTATGTCTTTTAAAGACCTCCAGGGCTGGGAAGTCAAACATTTTCTTGGCCTTTATACTCCCAGCAGATGTAATGACAAAAGACATCCAGAGATGTAATGACAAGGGGCTTTGTTTCTCACCCAAATAGCAGGAAAGAAAAAAAAAAACAAAAACCAAAACAACAAGATAAAGAAGGATCAGGGTGTCTGCACTTAGACACCACAATTAGGTGTCTGAAATTTCCCTTTAGAAGTTTTTTGAAGGACACACTTCTCATCACTGACTAGAGAGAGAAGCTGAGCACTTACTTTAATATTGCTTCATTCAATATTGTTTCACATTTGTGGCAGGTACAGAGTAAATCTCATACTTTGTTTTTATTTTTAACAGTGTGAAATATGTTTTTCTAAGATTACTATTACAAGTAACAGTTGCTCCTCTGCACTGCTTAGAAACACCTGCATTCAGGGTCAACAATTTCATTACCCAGTTATAAATTCAGGTAAGAACTGTATGTACAGATCCTCACTGACTTGCCAATGTGTCCAATAAGGAACAGAATCAGGATTAATTGTCTTACCACTCTAGTGTCCTTCAATCTCAGAGCTTCAAGCAAACTTAAAACCTTTCTGGTTTTGTTTTAGTTGCCTAATTTTTTCCACTACAATCTGGAGGCGAGGAAAATCATAACATTGATATGGATTTCTTTTTCTGGTAAATAGGATTTTTTTTTTGCATTTTAAACTGTTGAACAGTGTCTTTTTCTTTCAAACATGTTTTTCCCTTTAAGCATACCATTATGTATCTATCTTACGAATGCAGAGAAAAGATCACTACGCAGAAATGGGACATGAATGACATTTTGCTATCCTGTATCATCGTGGTTTTAAAAATAATATGTTTGTTCAGATTTTTCTCGTCGCAAACTGTGATCCAAGAGCAAGGCGACCTCATGACAGCCAACAATTACAGGCAGAACATCTCTGAAGCAGTCTTTAAAGGATGAAGCCTCAGGCAAGTTCTGTTTCCTATCATGTCAGAAGAAAAGTTAATACAAAGTGAGTCTTCAAATGAACAGAAACTAATTTGATACTTGGCAGTAGCTAAGGAAGAGCTTATTTCTTCTTTAACTTTTTATTTTGCTTTTCCTCTTCCCACAGAGAGATTTTGTAGTTTTTCATACTCCTTCATCAAACCTTTAAGGCAGAAGAGTATAGATAAGACAAGTGATTCATTGAGCCAGACTTCCCAGGTGAAAAGAGTATGTTAAAATTACATATGAAGAATGCAGATAGGAATTTTATATTCACCTATTCCCTACAACAGCCTGGCATGTGAGATTATGCGGGGTGCAAATTTGCTCTCTAAATTCCATTTTCACAGTCTTTGAACCAGCAGTAATACTGGGAACGCAACTACTGCTCTTCTCCATTCAGTATGCAGGTCACTATAAAATTGCTGGTTCAGAACCTCCTCATCTGACCTGCCATCACCTCTTCATGTCAAAAAAAGTTGCTAAAGACATCAGTTCTAAACCCGAAGAGGACAAATAGATGACTGCCATCATCCCTTTGTGGAGGGGTTAACCCAATGCTTCCTTAGAACACCTGACCTTGCAATGTCATTGCAACAAATAAATTCTGGCCTATAGGTAACTTATTTGTGTAGAAGTTGGCAGAAATTGGATGATTTATCAATCTCATCCTTCATTTGCAATTGTAAATAGAGTATTGAGTAGGCAAGTTCTATTTTCATCATACAAATTGACTGTCTGGTACAGAATTATTCAAATACTAATCCTAATTTGCACCCAGTGCAATACTATTCAAGTCAAAGGGTAAAGCTGGTTTTTTGACCTCACACAGCAATTGACCCATTTATTTTTCATTGTGTTCTGTTTGATGCTTTATTTTTTGGAAAGTAAAGACTGCAGATAGTCTGTACTTGTAATCCTGAAGATGAACAAGAAAATTTGAAGTCCTTTTCCGAGGCAGTGTTGTACAATTGAGTTCTGCGGTCTTCATTGCTGAGGTGTGGTTGTCACCCACTAACTGATCCTACTCCAAGTCCAAGTTTTAAAGCAGTTTAAATTTCACATGGCCAACACAGATCTTAGAGCCTTCTTCATCCTGTGTTGCTGGAAGGATCTCTGGCATTAAAGATGTAGTTACATAAAGGAAAAAAATTTAAGCAAACGTATTTAACATTTTACTGCACCTTCTTTTCTATCACCTTAGTTATTCCCCCTCAGAGATTTCTTCTAATCTATAATGGGTTTTAGATTTATTATTTACTTGAAAAGTTTTTGAAAAAGCATCTTGTGTTTTCTCTCATTATCTCAACCCCCCTAGAAGGGATTCTTCTAGGTAACTCTTGCAAATTCAGCTCTCTAACATTCCTTTATTCCTTAAAAGACTTATTTCTTTTACTGTGAAGTCTACAAATCTGTGAAAGCTATTGGAGAGCTTTTATTTTAGAACCTTGCTGGTTTGGTTGATAATAATTGTTTCAATAGTTTCAAAGTTTTCATGCAACAAACTGCCCATATCATCGTATCGTAAAATGGTTTGGGGTGGAAGGGACCTTAAAGATCATCTAGTTTTAAGCCCCCAGCCATGGGCAGGGATACCAACCACTAGACCAAGTTGTTCATAGTCTATTAACCTGGGACATCCACAGCTTCTCTGGGCAGCCTGCTCCTGTGCCCAATCACCATCACAGTAAAGAATTTCTTCCTAATATTTAATCTAAATCTTTCCTCTTTTAGTTTAAAAACATTATCCCTTGTCCTATCACTGTCTGCCTGTGTGAAATGTTGCTCTCTACCTTTTCTGTAAGCCACTTTAAGTACTGAAATGAGGTCTTTTTAGAGTCTTCTCCAGACTGAACAACCTCAACTGAACTCAGCCTGTCTTCATAGGAGAGGTCTTCATGCCCCTCCTCTGGTTCTGCTTCAAGAGGTCCATGTCTTTCCTCTGCTCCAGACTTCAACATGGTTCTCCAGGTGGCTTCATGAGGATATAACAGAGGGGCAGAATCACCTCCTCCAATCTGCTGGTCACACTCCTTTTGATGAGGTTGTGGTTGGCTTTCTGGGCTGCAAATGCACATTGCTGATTGCTGTCCAGCTTTTCATCCACCAGAAACTCATGCCTCTTAAAGCTTTACATGACATTTCCCTCTGGATTTTTTGGCTTAATATTTTTCAATACTGGCTTTCCCAGTGTGAGAATCTGACTCTGTATAATAGTAATGAATTGGGAAAGCACAATGCCATGTGGCTGGTTTTTATAATGTAAAAAACACAGCTGGCTAATCTTCTTCTGTTTACATGAATTTACATGCACGAATAGTTAAAAAAGGTGGATTTTATGTATTGAAAGTTCAAAGATTAATCCTTACCCCAGCAGTTAAATACAAGGCAATAAGATGAAGGAAGACAGAAGTAAAGTGACAAAGGTGAAGTCTGACACCTTAATTCCATTTTTTCTTCTTTCTCACTTTATCTCGTGCCTCTTACAGCATGTCCCCTAAAACAATGTCCACTCCCCCACCTTTTTCCCCTCTGTCTCCGTTATGGATTTTGATTTGAACTGTAATATACATGGACTTACTGTCATAAAGCAAATAAATGGAATGCTATAGAGCGCTTGCTTACTACTTCACAGCTTTTCTTGTTCATGAATTTGTATCTTAAATTTATTGTTTTAATATCTCAAAGTCCAACAGCTTATTAACTGCTCTGACACTTGGAATACACTTTTTTTGATCATGTGTCACTCATTCTAATGACTTTGTTTTTTGAAGGACTACTAAATCTTATAAGCAGAGGTTTAATTTCCTCTTTTGAGAGAAAAGGAAAAAAATTACTAAAGTACTTGATGTTAGCTCTATAGCAATGAGGTATTCATCTCTATTTCTGTCTGTTGAGATGCTTTTCAGGCTAATAATTGGGAATTGATAATTGTAAAAATCTATATTACAGCAACAAAAAAGACATATGCATTGCACTGATAGGATTTTAATATTGAAATCAATTTTTCATAATAATATTGCATGGGGATGCATGAACTTTTCACACTTAAAATGTATTTTGAGAGTTTCAAAAATACTTAGTATTTCTAATTATTTCATGTAAATTTCAATTTCCCCATTTGAATTGTTTAGTTAATAAGTACTGGAATTTTAAAATTACATTCTCTCACATTTTCTTCATTATTATGATGAGAATTTTATCTTCCTTGGGCATTTATATTTCTGTAGGTAATAAGCATAGTCAGTTGCCGCAAATCTCCTGATTCTGAGCTGGTTTCTGCAGTTTTTCTTCCTGTAAAATTAATTACAAAAGTTCAGTAGTACAGTAGTTGGTAAGAATCAGGTGTGGGGTGAGGGGCAGAACTAAGAAATTCAGAATGTGGAGAATTAATTGAAGGAGGAAGAACCTGAAGGAGGAGCTGAGCCACAGAGATTGAAAAGCTATTTCCGGTAGTCCCAGGTAGTTCCAGGTTCAGCAGGAGAAAATGACAAGGTGGAATCTGTGGTAGGGTAGTCTCCATCAAATGGAGCTCTTACCTTTGGTCTACTAGGGTTCATTCCCACCAGAAGTTTACAACTACAAGAAAAATCTTTGTAAGTCTTGATTTTCTCCTACAGTAAGTGTGGTAGCAAACAGGCTAGCACCAGCCCTGGCAAAGCACGACACTAGCAGACAGCACACACTTGGAGAGAAGTGTGGATCCACACCGTAGCTCCCTGTAGAGGCAGAGTCATCCTCACCGGCTGAAAAGTGTGAGAAGGGGTGCTGCTCTCCACAGAATAGAACTCGTCTGGTCCATATGTGCTTCCAAGTTGACTCTTGCTACATGTGGACCCTTGGAATCACCTGGAGCATCTGCTGCTCTTCAATTTGTGTGAATCAAAGCTGTATTTCTACCTCAATTTAGCTAGAAGTGTTGGAACAAGAAGAAAAATTCAACCTTCCTTAATGTTTTGATGCTCAAGAAAAAGAGGTAGAGCTAGGATACTCCAAGAAGGATATTTTGAGGAGTGGGCTCTGAATCTTTGTGCAACAGGCTTTGCAATTTCAATCTCTCTTCTGTTGTTCTTATATCTGTACTGTTAGACACCATGAATCCTACAGAGAATGGGAGCTGGGAGGCTGATTCTCTCCTTTACACTGGAGTAGAGATGCCTGTCATGGATGCTGCTGTCGTTCTGTACTGGGTGTCTGTGGTGGGGTGCTGCCAGCAGGGACTGCAGGGCAGCCACTGCAAGGAGTGTCCAGGGCTGCCCCGTGCTGGATACAGCCAGTTCTAGGCCCTGCAGCCATAGGAGTGGCATCTTGGGGAAAAGATATTTTAAAATGGGCCAAATGCTGCACATGCAGAGAGGATTGAGGGAAAAACATGAGAGAAACAGCCCTGAAAACACCAAAATGAGAGAAGGCGGAAAGAGGTCCCCAGGGGAGGAGCAGAAGGTCTCCTGCAGGCCCTGGAGGAGACCATGGTGGGGCATGGGAAAAGTGTGAGGAGGAAGGAGTGACACAGTGGAGCTGTTATGGACTGACTCCGGTCCCCACTCCCCATCTTCTGCATCACTTGAGGAGGAGGAGGAGGAGGAGGGAGAGGAGCTGGGAACGAAGTAGTGGAGTCTGCGAAAAGGGCAGGTTTGGGAGGGGAGTTTTTACTTTTTAGAAGTGTTTTTAATTTTGTCATTGTTTCTTACCATTCTATACAATTGTTAGAACATTAATTTTCCACAAGTCAAATGTGTTTTGCTCGTGACAGTAACTGGGGGACAATTTTCCGGTCCTCATCTCAACCCCTGAGCTTTCTCATTATATTTTCTCCCTGTCCAGCCGAGCAGGGGACTGAGTGAGCAGTTGGGTGGGAATTTGGCTGTTAACCACTGCTAACCCATCACACCTACAGAATAGAATTAGACATGGTCTCTGGTTCTGTCACTGACTGAATATCCATAATTTTTTCTCTGTCTAAAAGAGATGCAAAGATATTTCCCTTGCACCACAGGCATTAAGTATCTACAGCCCGTAAAGTGCCACCACCTTGTTACTCTTCATAATTATGCAGTATATAGTAAATAGTATGTAGTGCGTGTAATAGGTAGTGAGTTAAAGTTATTTCATTAAACAATCAGCAATATCACAAATACAGACTTAAAGAAGAAAATATTTCAAGTAAAAATGTGCCAGAATATTCCCATTGATTAATGTCTCTTATCTGGCTATTGACAAAATTATTAATCACTTAGAAGCAATACAGTTATTTTACTAATAAGAATTAATACAAGCTATTGGTACTAATTAATGATGCCATTGAAATTCAGATGACCCGTCTTCCTTTTTAATGTTCAACTTAGCCGTGATTCCCAAGGCATTTTAAGACACTCACAAGATTAATTGGTTTTAGGTGCAATTGCTATTTGTTCTGACTAGCAATGGCCTATTGACTTTCTGAGACAATGACATAAGATCAATGAGGATTTGGTGAAGATGACTAAAGTAAGGCCACAAACACTGATGTCTTGAGCGACATAAATATTGTCACCTTTGCTACTTTGCTTTATGCAGCCAGAATGTGAAAAAAGCTGTTACTGGTCAGTGTTGTCTTAAAAGCCTCTGTGAAACAAAACAGACAGAGTTCAGCCTACTTCAAAGACACTGCTTGTTTAGTATCAGTTCTACTGACACTGTCTGAAAAGAGACTGAGGAGAGATTTTTAGCAGAGGCAGAAGCTGCTCTAGTCCCTTAAATTCATGTGGTTGGAAAAAGCATATACAGATGAGGGCTGCTATGCCAGGGCAAGATATTTGCTGTTCCAGTATGTGTTTCTGTACCTAGTGTATAAGGCATATCCTGTTCTGATGGGGTCTTGGCACTGGCATATGTGCTGAAGTTCTGTAACAAAAAGTATAGAAAATATTCCTTTATTTGGGATTTGTTTTCTTTCCATCCCTTGCATCCTATACTTTTAAGAAGCAGAATTGTGTAGTGCTTCAGTGTGAAGAAATACTGCCTATTAGATGTGACTGTAATGAAGGTTTCTGACACTGACTACAGGAAAGTGATATTGCTGACAGAACATAGCCTCCAATGTTGTTAGTCATCACAGAAAGAAGCTTTCCAATATTTCTATCTTTACACAAGATCTGTTACGTTTGAAGAGTTTCAAATCATGTTTCCTTATAATAGTGCAGATTAGTCAGCTGCTTCAGTACATAGTGTGGTCTTGGATATGTAAACTGGAGAGTTACTGAAGCCAAAGGAATTGTGGTCATCAAATATGGAAACTGATGTGAGCTTATTGACATGGGGTTTTGGTAAGTTTTGGAAAATAGCAGCACAGGAACTGTGCTTTTCCTTTTTTTCTTTCTTTTTGAAATAGTACATTTGAGGAGGGCAAGTGGTTGGAGAGCTTGTAAAAGAAACACAGTGAAGGCACACAAAAGACAAATAACAAAGTTGGGGAATAGGATGGTGCTCACAAGGCAGTGGTTGAAGTTAGGGATATAGTGCAAAAAGAAGGTGCCTAAGCAGCCCAAGTTTTATCACTGTCACAATTTCAATCCTAAGTCTGAAAGGATTCCTAACACCCGTGTGTTTCTTCTGTATCACCTGCTTGCACAGGTTATCCCTCCCACCTGCTATGTAATTCCCCTGACCACAGCCCTACGGAATTCCTTGTTCAGCCACGTGCAGGTCCCTGGGAAAAGTCCTCTTTTCTGTCTCTTAACCTATGAATAGTTTTCCAAGCTGCACCTCTCAGCATCAGGTAGGGAGTATGAGAGGTGCTGGAACCCATTCTGAGTCAAAAAACAGGGAAAGAGGGAGCCTGTAGAGGTCCTGAAACTACTACAAAGGCACAGCTTATTTAAAGCAGTGAGGCTGTGTTAGCAACCCTCACTTGCCATCATCTTGTTTTGAGCTGCCTTAGGACTCTCTGTTGGCTGCTGCACTGTGTAATCTGGGCATGCCCTGTCTAATCCCTTAACTGAGCACAGGGTGAGTCTCAGTGTGCTGTACATACACTGTGCAATAGCCACAGTTGCACAGTTCTGGTGCTATCAAGTGCTTCTTCTTTTCCTAGCTGAGTGATGAGAGGCAGTAGCAAACTGATTGCATCTGTACAGTTCTCTCCTAGATGCAAAAATGTATTTGATGTGTCTGTTAACTACAGGGTTCAAATGTATTTGTTATTTGGCATGTGGACAAAAAAATAGCAAAGACAAAAAGGAAATAGGAATTTTTGTCTGAAGAAAAGTCATCCTCTTAATCATCTGTAATTATGCATCTAATAAATATTTTAAACAATAATAAGCTGAGTTTTGAGAGTTCTATAAAGGTTATTTATAAAGAAAAATATTTTTAAGCATTGTGGTTTTATAAGTATGAATATATTCAAATGAAAGATACGCACTTACAGTCTCAATACCATTAAAGTTTGCTGTGTAAGAATAAATATTCAGTTGAAATGTGTCAAGCACATAAATGAGAAGGATTGTCATGCATGTGAAAAAATGGCATTGTTCTGCTATTTCTGAAGTGAATCACAGAGTAATTTGCATAACCTGGAGATTAGAAATGTATCTATTCTTATTAATATATTTGCCCTTCTTAATTATAAAGATTTTAATCTTATTTTAAAATAATTTCCTACAAAATATTTTTGGGGATAGAAGCTGCATGTTAATTCTGATTATTTGCCTAACCTTACAAAAGAGATAAATTGCTTCTATTTTATAGTAGCCAATTAAAAAAAAAAAAAAGGATTTAGGTATCTGTCAAAAATACTGATGCCTGTATAGGAAAAGGGGACTCACATCTTGTTTAGCTGGTTTTGTCTATCATGCATGCACCTTTACACACAAGATTGGCATTTCTGTTGGCGTCAGTTACAATTTACTGTATGTAAAAAAATAGAAAATTTAGAATTTCAGATTAAATTTTCCCATGTTTTTGTAAAACTCTTAATTTAGTTCAATGTCAGCTCTCTGAGTCTGTAACACAAGAATATTGACTGACTCACAGAGCCACAGGATAGTTTGAGTAGGAAGGGACCTCTGGACATCACCCAGTTCTATCACCAGCTCAGGGTAGGAGTAGCTACAAAAAGTTGCCCAGGTCTGTGTCCAGGCACAGTGTAAATATCTGCTCAGATGGAGACTTCATAACTTCTCTGAGCCACCTATGCCGGTGTTTGATCACCCTTACAGTAAAAAAAAAAAAGGTGTTGCTTTGCGTTCCCATGTAATTTCATGTGTTTCATCTTGTGCCATTGCTTCTTCTTAGTCACTACTTAGAAGAGCCTGTCTCTCATCTTTATTCCTGTCCATCAGGTATTTAAGTACATTGGTAACACCCCTCTGATCCCTCTCTTCTCTGGGCTGAACAGTCCTGTCTCTCCTGATATATCCTCATACGAATGATGCTCCAGTCCCTTAAACTTGCATGTTTTCTTTCACTGAACTCATTCCAGCAAATCCCTATCTTGCACTGGGGATCTCAATGGTCTGGATGTGGCCTCACCAGTGCTGAGTTGCAGGTTCAATAGACTCATTGGCAGATTCATCTGCTGAATTCCAACATGTTCCAGATAACTGGGGACAGCATCTCTGATTTGGGAGGAAATCTGAATGCTGTTTTGAGGAAGAAAGTTAATGCTTTGAATGGGTGGAAGCAGGACACATCAAAAAACCAGTGCAACAAAATAGGATAAACGTGCCTATACAATGAAGGAAATTAGTGACAAACAAAACTTCTAGAGAGGCCTCCATGCTCTCAGGAAGCCCTGTCTTCCACACAAGAAAAGCCATTTTATAAATCTAGATGGTCAATAAAACAAAACATGTGATGTCCCACAGCAAGTATCAACAGGTAAATGTTAGCACAGTGTAGAAGACCATCACTTCTTTAAATAGCACCATTTCTTCTCTGTCCCTGACAGGGTTCTGTGAACATTACACTTGACTTTTTTTTTTCCTATGAACCACGATGACATTAAAATAAAAATCCAGGTTTTCTTTACAGTTTTGAGCTCAATACTTCCTATCAGGGTAGTATGTTTATTCATGACAGTGTCTCTGAATCCCAGCAAAACAGAAAACTGGGGTCGAAGGTGCTTCATTCTCCTCCTGACAAGGGACTATTGGTTGTACACATAGACTGCTGTAGTAGATGGAAAGCAGTTGTAAGAAATCTAACAAACTATGAAGTACAAGCTAGAAATAAAAATAAGTAACTACTAAATTTGTCATTCTTAGGGGAAAAAAAATTCAAGTACACAATATTTGCAAGCAGCAATTTTATTCAGAATCCCCAAGGTACAGTACTACTATTGAAAATGTCTCACTTAGGCAAGCTTCGCCGCTTTTAAAAGGCAGAAAAAGTCAGTGAACATCTGGCTGAGATCTATTATCAACATAATCCTTACACTGCTTTTGTCCCCTCATTTGGGTACCCAGAGGCTCCATCTTCTTAGCAGTATCTCTTTATCTTTAGTCTCCACAGGCTTTTCCACCTTCTGGTGACAAAAAGGACCTGGCTTCAAATGCCAGTATTCAGTGATAAGAACTAAGTGTGGGTGCCATGTATATATCCTTGAATTTCAATGTGCCTGACAGTTAGAAATTGGAAGATCAGAAATAACGATGGCAACTGGCATACTAGTAGTAATATGATTTAATTGATTTTATGATCCTAACTTATCCAGGATTTACAGAGGCCAATGATTAAATGGATCTCTTTGCTGTTTTGTAAAAATATTTACTTTGTATTTACATATAGTGTTTACTTAGTATGGGGTTTTGTATCTGATAAGTCTTCATATTTTTCCTTAAAACAATCCTTCCTTCACAAAAGAATGTAATCTTTAGTGGTGTCTGCATGATCAAATTTTAATCTAGTTAGTATTTTTTATTCAGCTATTATGGTCTATCAGAATGAGATCTCGAGTAGAGCAATTATTCTGAAGGAAGAGTGTTTAGCTTTTAAAAGCTGATATCGCATATATTCTACTTGTTATTTGGAATTGTTATTAGCTTGGGCATCTGCCTGGACTTGACAAGCACAATCATGAATCAAATGACACAATAAATAATACTGCTATTTGATGGAGATGAAGAAAAGAAAATAGCCATAATTAATTCCTAAAGAACAATAACAATTTACAGCCTTTTTCCCTGTCAGGTGTATGTGTGTGTAAATAGCTTCTTCTCCTGCACTCAGTTTGAAATTATTTGGGCTTACTGGGAAACATGGATTCAGAATGAGTCAATATGATGGTGTTTGTGTTAGCTGTACCTCAAGCTGCCCGGCCCCTGGCTAGCCATGCTGGCCTGGGCTGCCAAGGCTACCTGATAGCACCTTGTACTTGCCACTCTTCCATGAGATGAACCATGCAGATTACTGTGTTTACAACAGAACATTTAAAAAGAAGCCCTTCATCTGATTGTTCTAAATTTTGCTATGTGTAGGAGCATAAAACAGTCAAACAATTTCTACAAATTTCTACAAAAGAGGGAAAGAAAAACAAAGGGATTTTAAGTGTTTAGGAGGTTGTTGGATACAGTGGTGGCAGATAGCACAGAATCACACAGATGCATAAGGGGAAATAAAATGCATGTAAAAAATGAACAGTGGACAGCAGTATGGATTTTGGATCTCTCACTTTCAGACTTTGACTTGCACAGTTTCTTGTCAAAGAAAATTTTAGTCATTGGATAAATTTACCCTGAATTTGCATTTCTAATGATTGATGAGGTTTTTTGTTGACTGCTCATGCTTTTCTGAGGTAAGAAATTTTTTTTTCTATTCTTTAAGGAAAGCAAATCCTGGTTAATAGCATCTGCCAAGTCTTAACATTTTTTATGTTATTGGCAAAATCCTGTAGGGATTAAGATATAAAAACTTTTATTTGAACTCTTTTTCTCTGCTGGATTTTGTCACTCATATCTCCCTACTGCATCACTATTTTGTGTGATGTATAACAGCATTGCTTTCCCTGACAAAGCAAAAGAAATCAAAACTGGGAAAAACAGCAAATATGTCACATCCTTGAGGCAAAGCTGAAAGAAAACCTTTCACCAACAAGTTGGTTTCATTTAATTATTTTAGGTCTTTCAAGATAAAATCCATCATATTTTTATATTCTGAGGTTATGAATGTCTATTTGTTGAGTGCACATAAAAAGGAAGCTTTTGGATTTAGCATGAAAGGACAGAGATTTGAGAATGTCCTGATCAATGTGCTGAGATTGTTTGATGCAAGTCCAGAAAAAACAGCAGCTGTACGATTGATGCAGCCCTTACAGTGACTGGTGAGACAAATTGTTCTGCTGGCCGAAGAGAAGTTTGGGTCAGAAGGTCTACCTCTGACATATTTTCTTATGATATTTCATTTTCAGCTTTGCCAACCACTTGACAAGTTAAACTCCCTTTGTGCTGTTATAAAATAGTGAGTTCAAAATGAAGATATGGAGCCATAGGCAAATTTGGGCAATTATTAAAAGTATTACAAACTTGCAATATCAGAGACTATTGTAACATATTGAGGTTAAATAATTTTCATGAGGACAAATAGTCATTCCTGTTGCACATACCTTGCACTCTGGCCATGGATAAGTGCCACAATTTCTAATTCTAGATGACATCTATAAAATATTTTGTACTGTAATGTATTGTTTGGGTGAATTCCAGTTGGGAAAGATTGAAGTCAGCTAAAAGCAGTTACAGTATAATTGTAAATAGAATTTGTACTTTGTGGTAAGTACTTTTATTGTGCTTCCTGGCGTCATGTCTCCTAGTTTTGGTTATCAGATACAAATTTTGAGAAAACAGAGACCTCTTCTTCCAATCACAGGATGACTACTTGAATCTTCCTGTCTCTCTGTATTTGTGAGTGAAAACTGTTTTACCTTCTGAGCTGAGTTTTGTTACCTTTCCTTTGCCACACGGTAAATAGGGAGTAAGCAGAAAACAGGTTGCAGCTGATGGGTCCTGATCCAAAGGAGATCTCCTACACTGACTACGCTCAAGCAAGACAAGTTGGTTCATTAAGATTTTCAGTCAGCTAGGGTTTGCTTAATTATCATTATATCTGACACTAGACTTCCACATCAAGTTTAGATTTCCTGTCTACACATTTCTTTGCATATAGTCATTGGCTTTTATGCTTTTTAACACTCTGGCTTTGCTGTAGCCATTTTCCTACTTTCCTCTCATCCTAACTGCGTGCCAAATCCCATGTTGTTCACAGCATACAGAATAACTGTTTTTAAAATGGATCAGAAGTCTCTGATAACCTTTTCTTCCTCCAGTTCAGTTCTTTCCAAAAATCAGCAGATATCTAATGCCTAGACACAGAAGCATTTAGAGGAATATCTAATTCATTAACGTGTTAAGAAAAGCAACAAAAAATGTTTTTTCTCATCATTTACATTTGTCTGTTAAGTTCTTGGTTGTTGCTGCAGAGATGTCCTGTCCTCTGTTTGGTATCTACTGCACATTGAAGTCTCTTGTGAGCACCCAAGTGGCAGAGCTGCTCCGAGCGCTTCCCTGTGTGCCTATCTCCAAGCTGGCACTGCAGCTTGAGAGTGAGAGATGTGGCAGCTCATGTCTTGGGGAGAATGTCTCTGACTCTTAGGACCTTACCATTTAAAACCATTTTTAAATTACCTTGCACCAAAAAGTGTTGCACCCTCCTTTCCCCTATGAGTCTCTGTATGAAAATTTCCTTGTCAGACAGTACGTGTATTGTACTCAGGTGCTTCCTGCTCTTTATGCTGGGTTGGTCCAACAAGGTCCAGCAATGAGGAATTGTAGATGGAAGAGTGATTTCTTTTTTTCCTGTTTATGCTATTTCTGTTATAGAGTTTAGGTAATAGGTTGTGCAATGGCAAGGTTTATGAAAGTAAGGCAGGGAAATGTGACATTGCTATGGCCCTGTAGTGTCATTTGAGACCTGTAGGATACTGCTGTAATGGCAGTTGCAATTACTAATCCCAATTGCAATTGATGATCTCCTATAGGTTCTGTGTCACATCTACTAACCTTTGGCTGACGTATTTGAGACCTTAGGGCATCCCTCTAAAACTAAACTGAGCGTCTTTGCATGGGCACCACATTAACCTGTGTAATCTAAAGCGAGAGCTTGTGTATCTACTGCATAGGCGGTAACCTCTATTTTGGTATCTAGGGTCTGGACCTGGATCCTGCCCCATATGTCTTATAGCTAACTTACATGTCGGCTTAGTGACTGCTTTGAGAAATTATACTCTCTCAGTCCAGAAGACTCAATATAAACAGTGAAGCCAAGGGAGAGAAGTAGGGGCAAGAACAGTTGGGAGATCTTACCATGGGCTGGCCCATTCCATCTGGCTTCTCTCCATGCAGCCGTGTGAAAACTGGGTCCCAGGGCAATGCTGGCCTACCTGGGGGTGGACAGTGGTGTCAATAAGTGACAGTATCTGTGTCTTGGCGCTAGAAAAACCATGGGAAAGTATGGGAATGGTTGTGCCCTCCTCCAGTACAACTATCTTGGCCTCTCAGTAGGACTTCAAACTCTCCCCTAGGGCAAACAAATGTGCTGTCACATCTGCTTAAATAAACACACCTTCACTAAGACAGCCAAATAGTTAAAAATTGAGAAGTTATTTGGTTGATTTTTTTCATGTTTAACAACATATAGTAGATATGCAAGTCCATAAAGTGCATTTAATTGCCAATTTGAATGACATAACATAGGTCTGCTACTCCTACCAGGAGTTTCTTCAGGCTGACATTTCCAGGTGATTGCCTGCTACCCACCCTGCTGCCACCAAACCACTGGCTGTATTTCAGTATTTAGTGTTTTCTTTATCTTTATGATGACTTAATGAATGAAACACCACAATTTTTTCCATCCTTATAGGCTGCTGAAAACACAAATCATTCCTCAGCATGAGCTCTGGTCATTCTTCTAGACAGTATGTTTTCAGATGCCATCTTTAATTTGTGATATTAATACTGAACTTGATCACCGTTCAGTGGTTTTACTGAAGTATTTACATATAGATTGGTGAAGTATTTTTTTCTGGAGTATTGAAAGCTCTCCAGGCCAAATTGGAATCATAAACTTAACCACAGTATCTGTATGACATGAATATGATTTTTGCTTATGAAATTGCCTTGAAGGTTTACTTTCAAAACAAATTGAGTGCATTTCCTCGGCTTCATACTTTTAGCTCTGAACTACGTGGGGAATGACTCGGCAAGTGAGTGTTTTGAATGAGCAGCAGTGAGTGTATTCTGAGAATTGTTTTTTTCCACATCACCACCCTTTTAAGGAAGATGAACTATTTCAGTGTGTTTTACCAAAAAATTACATTTTAAAATTATGAAGTAATTAGTTAAGACCTACATTACTTTATTATGGAAAAAAAACCCTTTCCCAGAGTAATAGCTTAGTTACATAAAGTGTCCTTTCATTTTATATTAAAATGGAAAAGATAGACCTGTTATACAAAACTTGGACCACTACTATTAATTATCTGATTTCAAGATCACCTCTGGCTGTTAAAAAGATTTATATTAATCTGTACTTGATAGATTCAGAAGGATTAAAGGAGTGAAGGAGAGCGAATAAAAAGAGAACATCTTCCCGTCTTCATTGTTAGATGACCTTGTGCCATGGTACGTTTAAATTGCTTACTTCCTATAACTCTATAAAGTTCTGTGTTTTCATTTCTGGATTAGATTGAAGTGTCAACTATTTTTGATGAATTACACTAGTAATATATGTTCATGTTCTTCTTTGCTCTTTTTTATTTATATATGTCCAGTATAATTTAGTTCACCTAAAAAAGCTTCCAAGAAAGATTTTTTCTAATTACAGTTTTAGCAAAGTATTTTTTTGCAAATGCTTTTATTGTTGGTCTGAAGAAATAAAGTATATATTCAGCTGTTTAAAAAAAAACCTCAAATGAAAAGTTTATGTCAAATCTCCTGGTTTTCCATGTTCTGAAATTCAGAATATTTTGTGGAAAAAAAAGAGAATTCTGGAAAAAAAAAAAGGACAAGTTATTGTAGTTAGTAATTTAAACCTTTACCCTTTAACTTGATCTGTGTGAAACTACTGAAATAAGGTCTCCCTGCTAGAGCAAAGGGTTACCCTTACCTTCAGTACTGGGGTCTTTTTTATTTATTGCTGAAAGGTGCAGAGGGGAACAGAGAGCTTTAAGTCCTTTACTTCCATTACTGAAGATACTCACTGATGCAGCACTTGAAAGCAAATAAAATCAAGACACATTTATGTACAGTATGTGTGCTACTGACTGGAATTATAAAGGACGAGCCATACATATACTGGCTTATAGAGACACCTCAGAAGGGACAGAGGTATCTCTAGGCAAGTGTATTTTGTGCTGATTAAGTGAGATAAATAGAGTTAAGTTATACCATTAAATCTGTATATTTTTCATGTGAAAGTTGTATAAAGAGCAACAGCTTCTCTATTCATTAGATAGCCCAGCTGCAGTGAATATTTTACTTATAATCAGAACAAAGTAATTTAGTATAACCATCGATAAATGACAAGTTTGTATTTCTTCTTAACTCTGGGATTTTAAATTAAGACAGTTGAGTTGTTTTCAGGTTTTGTTTTGTCTTAAAGAAAACTCCAATCTGAGATAAATGCTTATTTTTCTGAAAAAACAAAATGAACTCAGAGAAATCTGAGCACAGGAAATCTGTTGATGCAACTTTGATATTGTGAAAAATACTAATCAAATCTAACAAAGACCTCCAAGTGTTTTGTGTATGTTTTATATATTTCCCCATTTTAGGAGCTGTCATGAGTGAATTAACTGTGCCATACCGTACCGGGGAAGTGGTACCTCATGACATCTGGTATATATGGTTCTCATCTTTTTCCCCAGTAGCTCACAGGAGTGTGAGCACATACTACAGTGAGAATAAAAACAACTGTAAGTTATACAGGGTTAAGTTTCAGAAGAAGTTTTGTATCAGTGCTTCCTGAATCTCATTAATAACAAGAGCTTTTTGTATCTTTGTCAGATGAGTCTATGCTTTCTTGTGGCTTTAAGCGGCTTCTCTGACTATTCTATTTTGTATCCTACTGAGTGCTGTGCCATCTCAAACAGAACTGGAGCAGCAGCTCCAGTGCCACTATGAACGGTGATAAGGAAGTACCTGCCCTCCTATCTGTTGTTTTCAAATACAGTTTTAGATTGACTGGACCAGCTCCTCAAACTGTACAGCATTTCTCCAATGGCCACCTGTTATTTAACATTGTTGTTACTGGCTTTGGCTGTGTTGTGTTTTTCTTTCCAGAACAATAGAGAATTTTTAATGAAAAAAATGTGATAAAATGTGCTCACAAAATAAGACCTTTAAACAAAAGTAATTAAAGTAATAGCACTGTCCTCTGCAGTTTATTACTGTGGTTCAAATACAGGAGTAAATTAGGAGATGCAGCCGCCTGCTTTTAGCAAAAAATTCTCTTTTGTGGACTTCACTGATCAATTACAGTGTGCTTTTGCTGGCTATTTTTCTATTGTTTTGTTTCTTCTTCCAATTGTTTTTAAATTACAACCATAGCTTTCTGACAGAAACATGTTGCCATGGAGAAAACACATAGGAAGGGTTGGCTCTAGGAACACCACTTCAGGCAGCTCAAAAGCCAATTGTTCCATTCCTAGGCAATGAATTAATAAAGTCCTGTAAGACTCTACCAAGTAGATGTGAAAGATGGTAGTTGCTAATGCTATAAGCTATAATGCTGCCAAGCCAGGTATGAGTCCTCTGACCTGAATCACCCTACCTTGTCTTATTTTGGCAGTACGAGCTTAGATTGTTAGCTGGGGGATGGAGAAGGGAAGAGGCCAAAGACTGCCTTGGGGAGGAAGATCTGCAGAGATTTCCTCAGTTGTTAGTGGAAAGAAAGAAAAAGTTTCCTTAGAAGGATGTTCTTCACAAAGGCCCATATTGAGTCTCAAGAAATAGAGGGGGATAGTCTCTGGCATGCTAGCTTAACTGTAGATAGTTAGCATTTTTCAGGATGCTTCTTGGCATGTTTTTGGCCCAGGAAACGTGTCTATCCAAAAATTACACCCAAAATTACACTCAATGTAAGTTTCCCATCTTACTGTCTGAACTGGCCTGAAAGTACAAACGAGTCCTACAAGAACTGTAAATATCTCTTCAAACTCACTGCCTCCTATGATTTATAATTTCCAGCTTGTGAAAAAGGGAGGTGGAATGGCAGTGAAAGATGCAACTGCCCAAGCATCTTGCAGCGTCCACTAAGGATGATATGTGGTTACCTTTCACTCACCTGGGATGAACTGGGAAAGTTGGCTGTGAGATGAGGATAGCAGAATTGTCTTTCTTCCAGAGTGTAGTAAATGGAGAAAACTTTGTCTAAAAACAAGTGTTTCCAATTGTTTTATTGTTTTAAACCTTTCAGATATGGCAAACTTAGCCATGATGAATGGGGCTTTAACCAGTGCATGGCATTGTGCTGCTTTGGTTTCACCTGAAAACCTTCTGCTCTCTTTGCAGAGTGTTTGTTACATCTGCTAGGCATATACCCTGATATTAGCCTATTTAATTTAATTTTGTTATCTGCTTGCACTTTTTGTACCCTTGTGTTCATTTATCTTAAATTAATTGTATAAATTTTCTGTTCTCCCTCTGCACCTGAAATTTTACGCTGCTTATAAATCCTTTTTATTTATCTCTCAATATCTTTTTCAATCCTGTTTTTATTTGCTATGGTCTTTTTCTCATCCTAGTGCACATATTGTTGGATAATACGTATCATCCTTGGATATGCTGTAATTGCTTTCTGAACAGTTTCCATTTCCTCTGTGTCCTTCCCTCCTCCCACACCTCCCATTAGGCGCTTAACCCACTGGATTGCCTCCAGCACTTCCCCATTCTTCTACGTTCAAAG
This sequence comes from Petroica traversi, assembly GCA_025920805.1. NCBI lineage: Eukaryota > Metazoa > Chordata > Aves > Passeriformes > Petroicidae > Petroica > Petroica traversi. Next base: position 1,432,936 of record JAHLSL010000023.1, read on the forward strand.
TCCTTGGGGGTTTTTTATTCTTCTTGTAGGTTCAGTCTGCAGTAATGAATCCAACTGGATTATGGTCATTAGTGAGTCCTCCACCTCTGTCTCCTAACAGCTGCACTGTTGAAAGGCAGAACTTTCGTCTTTTTTGCCACCTTTTAATACATTGAGGATATAGTACATGACTGTTGCTTGATTTATTTCTCTCATTGTGTCCCTGTTCCTGTGTGTCTGGGTAGCTGAAATCTCCTCTTATTAGTTTTGACATTTTTCTATATCTCATAATCGTCTTGTTCTTTCTGATCCTATTTTTTTCAGATTTATATCCAGTCTGTACTGCTACCTTGCTCCCCCTATTGCTTCAAATTTTGAGCTATGATGATTCTTTCAAACAGACACAAAAACTTTTGGCTTCTTCAAAGTTTTTGCTTGTTGGAAAGAAAGAGTTTTGAACCAAGCCATTACTACCTGAGCTGTGCCTGCCTTAGCATGGTGCATTCCCCTGTTCACAGCTCCTTACCTCAGCATTCTTGGAGCTCTGGTCCCAAACCAAGGAATTAAGCATGTGCTCAAGTTCAATCACATGAGAAGCACCAGTAACTCACCAGGACCATTTACATGCTTAAAGCTGGCACAGGACTAAACGCTTTGCTAAATCAAAATCTTGGAGCTGTGCTTTTAATGCAGCTTGGATAATGAAGGTTGTACATCCTGAGACATGAAAGGTGCACAATAACTGATTCTGGTAGATGTGGGTGTGGAGGCAGAGGATTCAATCCCTCATCTACCTCTTAATAGCAAGCGTGTCTGTGTGCATTTGTGTACACACCGAATTGCAGGGAGCACAGTGCTGTGTTTGAGAACATCGAGCACATTGTAAAAGCAAATGCAAAGAATCTAGGCCTTATTCATTGCCTGTAGATGCAATAAAAAAATTCTCATTGGCTTTAGTAGGCACAGTTTAGGGACTAAGATAAACACTGCAACAGCATTTATCAAACAGCTCCATACCATGGACATATCACTTACTGCAGTCTGACTCCACCGTTTCTTACACTGTATGTACAAACTTTACAGAGTGATAGGTTGACTTAGTGCCCTTCTGCTGGGTTAATGCCTGAAAAAATATTTAATGAAGCATTTATAAATCATCTAATTTTTCTAACCTTTATCTTATCTCCTGCTCAGAGTCTTTAAACATTACAGTGATAATCCTACTGAGCATTTAGATAATTATGTACCAACCCTTTCCATCATAGATGACTTAGCAAATACTGGGTTTGACTATTGTATCTTAGTTGTAGGGTGAATATTGTCAAAATTAATACCCATATGAGACAAGGATATTTATTCTAATCCATGTCTTGTAGTTTTCAATAATGTTTTAAAGAAAATTAAATCACCTCTGAAAACTGAATTCTCAGGATGAAATTGCATATTGCCATATCCATGATGTGTCACATTCATTTTGTTACAAATGAATATATCAGCTTAGATTTATTTCAGCATGGCTTATGCTTTCCAAATTCAAGTTTTAAAGGTTCACTCTAAATAGTCTTTCAGCAAAATGCATCTGGAGAGACAGTTGGATCTCATTTATAAGCCTCTCTCCCTTTCTGCCTTATGCCATAATAAATGTTCTCAACTATAAGATTTTAGATGAGATCAATTGTACTTCCTGCTTATCCCCTTTTCTACTGGCAAGATTAAGAAAAAGATGATTTCTTTTTCACAGCTTTTAAAAAGAGAGGACTCACTTGATTCATTTTTTAAAGTAGAAAATTTAATAGTCTTGAATTACTGCTTGAATTCCATCTGTAGGTTGGCATTTATTATAACAAGCAAAAATAAGAGGACTGCTCATATCACAGCTTCTTTCTTTCACTGTCAAGAACTATTTGCCATATCAAACAAATTTGCTTCCAAACTTTTCTTTTTTAATTTGTTGTAGTTTTTGATAGCTGTCTTTGACAGGTGACTGCACAAACTGAAGTCCTAAAATGAATGAAGAGCTTTAGATTAAAAGTGTTCCTTTTTAAAAATTCTGGCTTGGGGAAAATTTTTAAATCTTTAGATTAAATTGCTTAAAATATATAATATTCTTTTTAAAGTAAAGCAATTTGCATCTCATGGCATTGCAAATAAGAAAATCCAGATGCAGACATTTAATGTTTGCCTAGTAAGGTTGCAACAAAGAGGGGGAAACATCAGATCTTCTGGGACACATCATAAGAGATTTCATGTCTGGAGAGGTCAGTAAGAAGCTCACCGTAGTGTGTCTGACTGGGATGGAGTCTTTGTTCTTCCAGTAGCCTGTAGGGCCCTGTGCTTTGCCTCTGTGGCTAAACCAGTGTGGATCACACACCAGTGTGTTTGCTATGGCAGAGCTGTGCCTTTTTTCTTGTCTCCCTTGTTTCTTGTCTCTTACCTCCTCCCCATTCCCCCAAAGGTGAGTAGGCTGAGGCTGGGTAAGAGGTTGGGAGGGGACACAGATGAGGAACAGCCAACTCCAACTGACCAAACTCATCAAACCAAAATGGAAGATAATTAAAGATCACATCTTTCTGTGATTCCTGTGTAATCCCATGAAAACTTTTGGAAGTGTTCCCTATATTTGCTTTGCTGTTCAAATGCCAATGCCCTATACGTGTAGTCTTCAACTTCCAATATTGTTGTTATGTGATGAGATGTATCAATAATTAGTGAAATTATAACAAAGAAAATATTTTATAAAGGAGATCCAAAAATATATCTCCCAGTGACATGTGTCTGAGTTTAGTATGTGATGCCATCACTGAATGATTATCATTTTTAAATTAATAGTTAACCAAGAGATACATACCCTATTTTCTAAAGGAAACCTGGAGGAGGAAAATCCCTATTACATGAGCACAGGGTTCATATTCTCAGGCCATCAGCAGAGTGTGAATGCTCTTTATCCCTCCTAGAAAATATCCAAAATTCTCTTTGCACATTCATTCCAGAAGGACTCTGCCCGAGCAAGTGAGGCTCCTGAAAGAAAGTAATTTTGTCGAGCTCTGACAAAATGTTAGCTAAGAGTTAGAGTGCAGTGCCACTTTATGATGAATTGGGAGGTGACAGCAGCTTTCTAAGGGAAAGCCTGAGGTTTAGCTACACAATGAGCTTTCTGAGATATACAGACATACAGCATAGCAATGGCAAGAGGGGACAATCAACTTTCTTCATTCCTAGGTCAAAGCACTTTCCCTCTGCTCATATAAATAAAGAATCTCTCTCTTGCAGATGAGTACCATAATGGAAAAACATCTCACGGTGTTTTTCCCTAATCACGTAAATCAGTATAATATACATCTCTCAAGGCTGAAGTGTCAACTTTCTGCAAAATTAAATCTATTTCATGTTTCTGATCATAATACAAAATTAATTGAATTTCATGTCAATGAGACTGCAGAGAATAGAATGACTCTCGTTTAGTAGAACCAGTCACAGTTTTTAAGGCAGATTCATCAGAAATCAATGTCATATAGGTAATGGTGGTGTAATAGCATCCAGCAGGTGGCCTAGAGAAGGAACTGCAAGGCACAGGGGAAACTACTAAATTGCCATCCTCTTCAATAAGAAGACAAAGTGGAAAGGAAACAGGGAAGAGGAATCTTGCAGCAAGTGCCTTTCTGTTGAAAAACTGCTGCCAGCAATTCTATTAAATTTGCTACCAGTAGTTGCAGTAAATGCAAGTGCTAGAGAGACCATAAGGAGTGTGGGGAGGAGCTTTCTGTTAAAGAAGTACCTTACATTTAAATGATGTTTAATAGAATTTACTGTAAGAAGGTGTAGAAGCAGTTTCTGCTGAACAGATCAGGAAAATACTCCTTGATAAAATCTTACAACACATTTCCCTAATTTCCCTTCATGCAAGGATATGTGACTTGGCATCTCTTGATAAAAAGATGAATGAGTGCGAGTGTTGAATGTTCACAAGGTCATTAGTCATTTTTAAAGAATAATTCAAATATGTTTTTTTTTAAGAGAAGGCAGAAACACTTATGCCACCTCTTTTGCCTGAGGTTTGCATACAACTGATACTATATAAATGTATAAATTATATTTAATTCTCAGGGGTTTAGGTGGGTGAGTGTCCAGCTGGTGCATTACTCCCACAGGGAGAGCAGGGCACAGAGCTGGCTCTGTGCAGAGCATTGCATGATCACAACTGCACTGCTTCCAGGGTCAGCACTAGTAAGTCAAAAGCAGTTTTAGCTACTTCTCCATGGCTGATTGATCAATTCATGACTCCTACAAGCCCGAGCCTGCTCCTTAGAGTGAACCAGAGTCCTGGGGTGCCTGTTTCAGAGGCAATTAACTGTCCCTCAGCAGAATCAGCCAGGCTCATTTGCTCTGGCTCAGTCCCAGCATCCCGCTGAGCACCATAGAATCAACCTCACGGCTTTGCATCATTCCTCCCAGGGCAGTGAATTCCAGGAGGCTTATTAACTCCCTCAGCAGCACTTTGGGAGCAGATAGAGCCAGCTCAGATCTGCGGCCGTGTGCCAGAAACCATTGATCAGAGGGTGCTACAGGGCACAGCAAGGAGTCTGAGTCTCTTCTGTTCTCAGCTCCATCTCATTCTGAATGCCGGCTGACTTTAGTGGTGCTTCTTCAGTATCCCAGCACTGTATTTCCTACTAATCATATTTTGGGGGGTCGACATTAGTGTGTCTTGATTTACCCCAGATAACAGAGAATTCAGCTGTAATATTTTTGGAGCTTACTTCATTGGCAGATGGAAGAGAGAACTTTTCCAAGGGTGCTTGCTGGGTGGCTTAGTGACCCTATAGTGATCTCAGCCCTAAAGCCTATCAAGTGGGAAATATGACTGGATTATTTGGCCATACAGCCCAATATTAAGGTTGTGCTATTTAATCCCATGTTTAGGAAGCCTGCTGCTGTTATCAGAGACTGCATATGAGAATCACCTCCAGGAGTGATCAAAGGCACACCTAAGGGGGACACAGAGCAGGCAAAATCTCCTCTTGGATACTGCACATTCTGCAAGAAGAGGCAAGAACTGTCTGAGCTGGGTGTGACACATGACAAATCTTCTGGTTTCCATTACCTGCATGCAGGTATCAAAAAATTAGGCAAGGTACTGTATCAGCTATTCTATGCAGCCCCTGCTACATCAAAGATCTGTGGGCTAAGAAGTAAAAGTGTATCCTTCTATTGCTTTCTTTTCCTGTCTTTTGTTAAGGGAACATTTCTTTCGTGTCCTGCCAGCTCATGAAAGCACAAAGAATGAATTTATGTGCTTGTGAAAAAAACACTTCTGATAATACTTTCTGAGACCTTAAAATGAGCTCCCAAATTGGTCTTTTATGTGAGTAACTGCTGTCAAAGTTACAGAAGTGCTTTCTGGAGCAACTGTTGTGTAGAAACCTGTCGTAGTAAACACTCTTTTATTTCTGTTGCTTAGATTTTATGTTGTTATGTGCAATAGGGAAGGTAATAAGAAAAGCAAAAGAATAGCTACCAGAACAATTATGACATTTAAGAAAAAGGGAAAACAGCAGTGAAAATGTAGCTAAGGAAGCTTATTTGGTTGCTGTATTTGTTAGAGAATATCCAGTCTATGCATAACTCCGTGAAAGCAGTCACAACAGTTGAATCATTGTCAGAAAATCCCTATTACTATGGGAAAAAAAAAAACAAACCTGGAAACAAAAGAGTTGTTTTAAACTGAGACACAAACCAAATTTCTTTCCCAATACAGGACTAGAAAAAAATCCCACTTTTTTCTTGTCTCAACCTCACAACAGGGTTTGACTCATAGTTGGAATAATTTGATAATCTAAATCAAATAACCATCAACTTGCTGATTTATTTGCAACAGTATTTTTAATTTGTTTGTTGCATTACCTCAGTTTTAGTTTAATAAGTAATGGTCTTTACATCTTAATGTGTTTGTTAAATCTTTATATTGCAATCTAAATTCTTCTAATATGCAATAAGGAAAACTGTAGAGGGTCATTTGTTCTTTCAAACTGTATCTGTTTCAGCATGTCAAGACTGAAATATATCAGCTATAGTATTTATGTACCCATTACTTCTCATCCTTATAATGAAAATGTTCAAAAGGAAGGAACTGAGAGAAAGGAATTCTCAATCTGGGGAGAAGATAAAAAGTTTTCAGTGAAAAATAAGATATTAGCAGATATAGACTTAACTCAGATGGCTTTGGGGGAAATCCCCTCGCAGACAATATTGGGAGTTGCTGAGATGACAGTATTAGATTTGACGGGCTATATAGAACCAGAATCACAGAATGGTAGGACAGTTTGGGTTGGAAAGGACCTTAAGGATCACCTAGACCCAACACCCTGACATGGGCAGTGGCACCTTCCACTAAATCAGGTTTCTCAGGGACTAATCTGAGCTGGCCTTGAACACTTCCAGGGATGGGGATGGGGCATCTACAAGTTCCCTGGCCAACCTGTTCCACTGCCTCATCACCCTCACAGTAGAGAATTTCTTCCTCACATCTAATCTAAATCCCTCTTTTTTATTTTAAAACCATTAAAACCATTTCCCCTTGTGCCATCAGTATCTTCCCATGTAGAAACTTACTATCCCTCTTTTCTGAATACTCTTCAGGTACTGGAAGGTGCTGTAAAGTCTCCTCAGAGCATTTGCTTCTCCAGGCTGAACAGCCTTAGCTCTCTTATGGCTCTACTCATAGCAGAGATCCTCCAGCTTCTGACAACCTTTGTGGCCCTCCTCTGAACTCTCTCTAACATGTTCACTTCCTTCATGTACCGAGGACCCCAGAGTTGGACAGTATTCCAGGTGGGGTTCTTGCAAGGGCAGACTAGATATTTAAGATAAGTTGCACAGAAAATATAGATGTAGAAATGTACTTTTCCCAACAGCTAGTATGAGTTTGTTATCATTAACTTAGGCAATCAGTATTAATGCCAGTTAGGGTGCACATTACTGACCACCAGTGGATATCTCTGAGAAATGTGCTTTTATGTACTGTGTGCAAGGTGTGGCACATGTGTGATTCTTGCAGTCAGTGCTAGCTGACTGCCAGCTCTGTGTATGCTGGTGCCATCAGAAATTACCTCTCATGATCTGGATAATAAACTGGGGTTTAGAGAACTGCCCCCAGGCAGTGACAGTCCTTGATACCAAGAAGTGAACATACTACAAGTGAATCAGTTATTAGCCAGTTTTGCCAATTTGGAGCACAATGGGTCTGGCAGTGCTGCTTGGTGTTCACCAGCACCTTCTGCAGCGCTGCCATCGGTCACTGAGCAGCACACTCAGAAATCACAGAAAGGGTGGGAACCTGTCACAGAGCAGAGCTACCACAAGTCCTCATGATGGGGACTTTTGGTTCCCTCCAAAATTAACTTCAGTTTCCTTCAGCAGTGGTCCTTTGCTTTTGTTTTGGGTTTTGTTGTTTTTTTGTTGGTTTTTTTTTTTTGGGCGGGGAGGGAAGAAGGGGTGATGTTTTTTGCACTTTAGGCATTGCTGGAGCTGAAACAAATAAAAACCACAGCTGTCCAGTATTGGAGAGCATTGAACATATTTCAGCATTGGCTACTTGAGTAGAATGAAGAATTATTTAAAAAGGAAAATAACTAAGTGAACGCAAAGTCAGGAGAGGGTCATTCAAGGAATGACCACAAGGACACCTCTTACCTTTTCTGAAGATGTGTTGCTAAAACCTGTTTCTCTGGTAGTTGAGTGGTTTTGTTTGTTTTCTCTCAGCAGGGCTACAGGTTGATCATTTGATGATCTCTGCAGAAGCCTTACATCTTCCTCTAAACCCAGAAAATTGAAATAATGTATCTGATAGCAGCTACCTCATATACAGAAGTGGTTAGTCTGTTATTACTACAGACCACATAAATGTAATTAAAGTCAAGGTGAAACAAAGGAAAAGCTGAAAGTTGAGTGTTGTGTTAACCTGCCATGCTCAGATCCTGAATGCAATCTTAAAATTAAACAGAATAATTTGTCTGGCAGTAATTATATTTGACTAATAGCAGAAATTTATTCTTGGTCTCATTCATTTTGGATTATCCCTATTTGTAAAATGAGCAATTGAAAGGACCTTGATCAAGGAGTATTTTAAAATTGTTTGCTTTTTAATGAGAGAAGAGAGATCAAACGGTAAGCTAGCTGTACCTCAGAGAAATGAATCTGTTAAGGGAGTGCAATGATTAGGGAGATTTTTATCTGTGGAGAGGAAAGAAATCTGAAAATGCTCATTCAGATTCCAGTATACTTCACCTGTGCCACTTAGTGAGACAAAAGCTTGACTTTAAATTTGTACACAGGAGAAAATCGGCAATAATATAAGCTGACTAAAAGTCCACAGTGGGGGAATTTTCGGTTTTCTTTATTGTTTATTATAAAGTTTTGATTGGGTTAGATCTAATAAATTGTGTCTGTGCAAACAATCAATGCATACATTCAGATAAAAAGAGCAGAATATTCTCAGTGTTTCACTGACACGTGCAGTTAGGTGGCCCATTAGCACTTTTATCATGTGAGTAGCTGCCCCATGGGAGAATCAAATGGTGAAATCTGCATTTTGACCTAATACAGCTCTGAGTCACTCATGTAGAGAGAGAGCTCTGTATCCCTCTGAACCACTCTTGCACATATCTTTAATACCAGTCCTCTCCATAGCAGTCGTTCTGGATGTTATATTTTATGAGTAAATCTTCCAGCCATGGGAATATACAATTAAAATAATCTTCATGTTGAGGACATTTCTAGTATTAGCTCTGTCCTTCATTATCCTACTTCTGTTTAAGCCTCTTAGATGTGAAACTGAAATGTTTAGGTGTACATGGTAAAACAAGTAAAATCTATTTTCATTTTCAAACAATGAAACTTTCTGGTGCATTGGCTGGGACCAAACTTGAGGGTGGTAAATTTTCAGCATAGTATGTAGGGAGTTAGCTACACGACTCATTAACATTAATTCCCATCTGTAAATAATTTTGAAATACTTTAACCAGCAGGGGAGCTATTTCATCTTTTATACTTAGCTGGTTGTAAAAATGTATGCTGAAACCATCTGGCCTTAGTGCTTTTTTGGACTTCAGGCTTTTAATAGCCAGTCTGATTTCCTTCACTGAATTGGGGTTTTCTAATCCCTGGCTCAATTCTCCTTCCAAACTAGGCAATACTGTGTGGCTATTTGTTTGTCAATCAATCCCTATCTCACCAATTGAGATGAATAACAGAGTTGCTACAAAAACTTAGGAAGGCTTTGGGCCTAATTCTCATTCATGCTAAAGTTAGTTTACACTACTCCGGTTGCTCATTTACTGGGTGTAAATGCAATTTACTGCCTGAGCAATATAAAGCGACTGTAACATAAATGAGAATCAGGTCCCCTACGTTCAGAGCAGCTAACAAATTCAAATTGCTGAATACTATTTTCCCACAGGAGCTAGTGTACTAGAATTTCAATGCATATAAAGAATGCAACAAGCCAATTAAAAATGAAGCTATTAAACGAGAAATTGAATGGTTATTTCTAAGATCTGTTTAGAGACGGCTGATCCAAACAATGAGACTGACTAAGCCTGGCTGTTTCAGATATGCCAACTTCATCTAAAGTTCAGCCCTGCATGATGCTTGGAGATTTGCCACAGTACATAGAACGGACTGTTCTTATTACTTGGAGAAGGAGGGCTACTTTTCAGAGGCACGTGCTGGGCTCCCTGACCTACCTGGCAGCATTTCCCTCCCAGGGACTGTCACTGAGACTCAACAGTTGTTAACTAGTGATGCACAACAGTGTGTTTTGGTAATGGGTGAATGAAGGGATAATGGCAGAAGTATCTGGAAACTGTTCCTACCACAATGCCAAAACAGACATTGCTACCTCACTCCTTTTCCCGTTTCTGAAGCAATGCTTTTTTTATTGCCTAAAATATTTAAAAAATTGATTTCCTTACAGTGTTCTGTAATAATGGCGATGATTGAGCCAGTGCTGGTCTATAGTAAGGGAGATATTTGATGGCTATTCCAGTTTAGACAGAGGTCAGTCATCCCCATGTTCTCCTTACGCCTCTTACCTCTCTCTTTCACCTGCATATTCGTATCAGCATGAATATCCGCTTTGATGTGAAGTTCACATTCCCTGTCCCTCTTCTCCTTTCATTTTGGTCTGCTAAAGACATTTCAATAACCTACACAGAGTAAGGAGTTGTTCTATGGTGGAAATCACAGGCACAAGAAGACTGATTTGTGATTTGTTAATACATGAATCTGTATATACCAAAGTTGTCCTCTTTGTTCTGTTTGCTACTTCAGACCTATAAATCTGTGCCTATTCTTCTCCCACCAGATGCTAATGAGATGATTTGAATCCTACCTCCACCTTACTGAAGAGCACAGGGAATGTAGCATATATATCATCTTATACAAAGATTAATAACCTTCTGTGGTTGCTAAATAACAGCAAGGTTGTTTAACCTGGGGCTGTGTTAAGTGTGCACACCACAGCCCAGATCCTTCCTGAGCTTCAGCAGCATTCTCTGATGCCACGCTGTGTTTGCAGCACTCCTTGTGATGAGCAGCTCCTTAAGCTTGATTCTGTGAAGGAAAACTCATTTGGTTCCTCTCCCGAAGCAGCAGGTACACACCTGTTGCACAAATAAACATCAGCAAGCTTTGTGTGGAGGCCAGTGGGCCTCCTGACCAGGATTCTGAGACAGCCTACTGGTGCCTAGGAGCTATGTTATCCTCCAAAGTTAGAGTGATCCAAAGCTCTTCCCCCAAAATACCCTGAGGCCTTATATACATTTATTTTAATTCCACTCTCCCTGCTGGCCCATTGGCCTTCGTACCCTTTTGTCCTTATATGTATATTCTCTAGAATGTTCTCCCCAGTTCAATGCCCCATTGGCCCCTTCTCCTTGATCCCTCCTCCTGCCCCTCCTCATTGGTTCCCCAACCCATCCATCAGCATTGTACCGCCCCAGCCCTCTCCCTATTGGTGGAAACAAACCCCGCCCCCCCGTAGTATTTAAGAGCTGGGCTCATCTTTGTCCCTGGACCCTCCTGCCTGTGGAATAAACCCAACTCCTGGAGCCGACACAGAGCCCCCTCTCTACTGCTCACTGCTGTGTGCTGGGCACTGTGAGTGTGAGCTCCCTGCATGGTCCTGCTGCCCCAGGCTGGGGAGACGCTCCTGGAAGGTCTCAGCCCTGCCTAGCAAGACACCACCAGGGCCGTGACAGCTTTGTCCATTTAAAAGTGACTTTTGTACTTTTCTAAGGAAGATCTGTGCCTAAAATTACTTCGCTGATTTTTAAATGAAACATAAAATTCAACCTGTTGCTCCTATAACTAGACAACAGGCTTTGTGCTCATGGGTGCTAATGAACAGAAACCTGTTGTTCTTTTACACTGAATATTGTGATTTACGCCATTGTAATTGATTGTGTGATATTTTCCTTATTCTCTGTTCAGATAAATCAGTGTAAGTAGTAAAATATTTTTTAGATGTTGCTCCCTCTATTGTAACTTTCCATTTTGCTGTGAGAAAAAAAAATCTGTGTGTTTTAGAACTAAGTAGATCATCATATATTACTTAGGCAGTTATGATTAGTTTTGCAAATGTTAAAATGCTATAAGATTATTTAATGTTGTGGTGAACGTGGGAATTTGTAGAGCCATCTATTGTTGGAAGATGTAGACTTGAAGAAGTTGATTTGCATATTCTATGGTAAAGGAGCATTAAAAATTTAATGTTTTACTGAGTTTTATTGCAAAATGAAATAGTTTATGTAATTGTGTATTTGGAACGTTTGTACCTTGCATTCTTTGAAATTTGTCAGTCTTCACAAAGAATATCTCTGGCTTTTATATTCATTATTATCTTGCATTTGAAACCAAACTCTATTTGAGTTTGAGACACCGAATAAAAGCTTATAGTGATTTACTACTGTAGAATAGGAAAGAAACAAAATTTTTGCTTGTTGGATAGAGATTCTTCAAAAGTGCACAGTAATTCAAGCCTGAGTGTTATCATTCCTAAGCAGTGTGGTGATCTCTTCCACTGATTGAGAAACCCAGGTCTACGCTCAGGCTCTTTCTTTCACATCTTTGTGGTGTTTGAAAAGTAGAGTCCCAGCTTTTACTTAGAGCAGAGTGAGGCGAGGTGTGCAAGATGTCTGTTCTGGGGGAGGTGAGGGTCTCCAGATTGACCTCAGAACATCTAAATGTCATTCCTACCTTTCACCATTGATGCAAAAGGAAACCTCTGATAAGAAGAGCTGGAAGAGCAGATGTAAAGAGACAGGGATTTTCTCACTCTCAGCATGCTTGGGAGTTGCAGTGGTAATTTTTTTCCTGAGGGAAAGGTGAGTGCTGTTTCCTACAATTGTCAGAAGCCCTGAGGAATTGCAACAGCATATCTAGAGCTCTGTGGTCCCTGGCTGCCACAACAGGGGATATTTTTCTTGGTGACATTTGAATGATGATTTCTCAGTGTTATTTTCCTGTATTGCAACTCTTTGTTCACTGTGGCTGCTGAATAGCCCCATTCCATACAAAAAATCTTTGTCAAAACTGGACCAGTTTTACTCCAGGGGTGTTAATCTGCCTTGGAAAATCCTCTAAGCCACACACCTCATCACCTGGCCTTTTGGGGGCACTCCTGCTTTTTGGCTGCTGCTATTGTACAACAAATAGTGAAAAGATTTTTTCTGTGGGAAGAAGGCGGTGACTTTTTACATCAATAGGTACATTTGAAGAATGCTGACATGATCAGAAAGAATGCAGTCTAACTAAATCCTTTCTAAATGAGGCTAAAATTCAGCTATGTTGCCTACAGCCATTCATTCCAACTTGGTCTAATGCCTTATACACTCTAAATTTGTGATTCTGCATTTCTGCCTGTCACTTCATCCTCCACTACAATTCCCAGATAGGCAGGCATTTCTTTGATTCAACCCAAGTCCCCTCAACACCCTGATTTTCAGACACGATCGCATAATGACTTATGCACCGTTGTATGGCTCAGCATACAGGGACCATGTGGAGAACCAGAGAAGCAAAGCCTAAATAAAGGTTTGTGGATAAAGGAATCACCCAAGAAGGAAGAGATCGCTGATTTCCAGAAAAGGTTTCTCGAACAAGGATGCTTTACATTAAACTGTATTTGTTAAAAAATTCCATCAACCTTCAGAGCAAGGACCAAAGCTTCCTCTCCATGTTCTAGCACAATGCCCAGAACATTTCCTGTTATAGCATTGGGAGATTGGGCAGTTTTTTCTCTTTGAACTTGTTGTCTTCATAAGAACAAAAACATAAATTTTGAGAGGTTGTTCTATTCCTTTACCACTGACAGGATTATTTTTAACAGTTAAAAATAATAATGTAAGAAGAAATAGTTGTATCACAGAATGATAAAAATAACTCTAACTGAAAAATATTCCATTTCTGCATGGCAAAATGGCTTTCTCATGACAAATCAGGATTGCTGTTTTGCTTGGGTAAATCACTTCATAAGAAAAATATAGTATTTAAATATAGAATGATTTACTTTTAAATTACAAACTGTATGTTTTGCCTTTAAATGAATGTACAATAATCTTTCATTGCCTCACAAATATATTTTTGTTTTTCCTTCCATTTGTAACTCACAAACGATAACATTTTGGAAATAACACACTTCTTTTCTCTTACGGGTCTATTATAAGAAGAATAGCAAGACACAATTCCACAGAGATACAGCTTGAGAAGTTAAGCAGTTTGAGACCTTTCAGATTGTTTTATTTTCCTTGAAATTGATTTTGCAATCAGAAATGTCTTTGCTGTAATCTTGTTTATTTTTGAAAAATGTACGTGAAATCCTATTTTCCTGAATATGGTGGAAAATAAGAAACAGGAGACACATCTTTCACCTGATAACATTTTACTCTGAGTTCTCTCATTTGGATTGCTCTCTGACTTAATTTTTTTGCTGTTTCCTGTGTTTTCCTTCTGGTGTACACAAATGCACACGTACTAATTTCCACTCTGGTCATCTATTAATCTGAATTTAGAACACAAGTCCTATGAGGAGCAGCTAAGGGACTTGGAGTGGAGGAGGCTGAGGGGCGACCTCATTGCTCTCTGGAGCAACTTCCTTAGAAGGGGAAGTGGAGAGAGATGTTCTGATCATTTCTCCCTCAGACCCAGTGATAGGACAGAAAGGAATAGTTCCTGCCTGCACTACAGGAGGTTCAGACTGGATTAGGAAGCATTTCTTCCTGAGGGGGTGGTCAAACACTGGAACAGGCTTCCTAGAGAAGTGATGAATGTCCCAAGCCTGTCAGGTTTTAAGAGGCATTTGGACAATGCCCTTAATAGCACGCTTTAACTTTTGGTCAGTCCTGAACTGGTCAGTCACCTGGACTAGATGATTGTCTTAGGTCCCTTCCAACTGAACTGTCTTATTCTAATGTTCCATTGCTCTCTGCCTTTAGTAAAACAATCAAAAATTGTACTGCTTCCTTGTTTGGCTTAAATGAAATAGCTGGCCCTGCTAACCACATCAGCTTTCTAAAATCTGTGGTCCTGTATAGCTAAAGACTTAACAATTATAAGCTGCTTAGCTTCCTGCATAATAGGTGAATTGTGGCAAACATTAAATTTAAAGTTTTTCAGTTGAGATATTTGCCTTCCTTATGTTTTTCTGGCTCTCGGAGCAACAGAAAAGATAGAGACTTGAGTGTGTACAATGCTGATTAATAACATGTCATGTCATGTCATGCCAAGTTTCAGAAAGAAAAGACCCTCACAGGCAAAAATGAATTACTAAATATGAAATAAAAAGACATGAGAGTACTGTAACCACTAATTCAGAACCTTTTTGAAGAAGTTCAGCTAGAAATTTTACCTTCATTTTTAGCATTATGTTGAAATTTTTTGCTTTGTTTTGTAGTATTAGATGAATCACTGTCATAAATATAGAGGAACTGTTCTTTAAAAAAAAAAAATCTTATAAACAGCCGCAGGCAATTTCAGAAGTATAATCCCAACTGTTTTGATAAAAACATCTGAGCAGATTTTCAGTTGCCAAATTTTTTTAATGCCATTCTGAAATTGGATAGAAGTTTGATTGAGTTGATTCTTCACTCAGGATAAAATTACAAATCTATTAAGCACATTTCAGATCTGCTAGTTCAAATAATTAGGTGTCATAAGGCAAAACACAGGCCAGTGAGGAAGCTGAGTTTTATGGATCACATGTGTTCATAACCTTTACAGGGGCAATCCACTTGACTGAACACTGCATGTGCATCAGTTCCATTAGAATCACTTACAGATAATGTAAATATATTTTGGAATGTTTAAAGGTAAGTAATATAGATGTTGGAATATCTAATACCATTTGCAGTATTCCTTGTATTATAGTGATACAGCCTATACTGGTTCCAAAGTTCAACCATACTACCTCCTACTGATTTCCAGATTTAAGAGCACTGTTTATATTTGTCAGTATTTGATGTCTTGAATTGTCAGAATGCCAGCTGAAGCCATGTATGTAATCATGCCTGATTGTAGGAACTAATGGCAGAGAGCCTGAGCTGTAGAAAGCAACAGGAAGGTACAGAAGACTGCCTTGGCTCTGCTTGGCGAGTGTGATCCCCCAGCAGTATTTATCCATCAGGGACTCCTGGATAAGACATCAATGTCATTATGGTTATGTATTCACATCTTGGCAAATGCTACTTTCTGAATGCATCTTACTGATTGAGCATGTAGGAAGAACAAGAATTATTTTTCAAAAGTTATTCGGGGTAATTGGAATTCATTTCCCCCCCTACTCTGTAATTAAAAATGAGAAATGAGGAAAACTGCTAAAAATAACTTTGGAGAAATTAAAAAATTATAAGGCGTATATACATGTCTTTTCCTGGAATGTCCCACAGAGTGTTTTATCCACAAAGTGGCAAGTGGCAAGTGAAATCTTTCATGTGCTTAGCTTGAGAACATGAAGTTACATGCACTTTTTTTTAGAATTGTGACTGTTTGAATACTCTCATTTGACAGGGATCAAATTAGAGATGCTACAAAGATGATTCACTGGTATGGTAGATTAGCCATGCCTATCAATCTCCTACCCAGCTGCACTTTTCCTGCTCTTCCTCAGTGGGACAGGATGAAAAAATAAGAAGAAAAGAACTCATGGGTTAAGATGAGGGTAAGGAGATTGCTCAATGACTGTTGTGGGCAAAATAGACTTGATTGGGGGGAAATTAGTTAATATTAACAATTAAAATAGAGTAGTATTATAAGAAAAATAAACAAAAACTAAAGCACTTTCCCACGGCCCTCATTCCCCTTTTTCCCAGACTCCACATCATTCTTTCATTCCCAACCTGCTCCTGCCCCCAGCCTGGTGCAGAAAGAATGGGGATTGCAGCCAATCTATAAATAGGAGTTCCTCTTTCTCACTCCTTCTTCCACATACTTTTCTTCTGCTCCAGTATGTGTCCTTGCATGGACTGCAGTCCTTTGGGGTAAACCTGCCTCTGGATGGACTCTCCAGGGGCTGCAGATTAAAGAGAATAGGATCTGAGGTTAATACAGATGCTGGTGCCATTTTGGGGCCATCTCTGTGGGTCTAGTTTTCAAGAGGGTTATAAACTAATGGGGGTGGGAGAATTTCAATGCTAACTCACTGGTATAGTTGGCACTCCTTATGGTGCTATGGTTTAATTAGTTCGTTTGTTTTGTTTGATTGTTTTAAATAGCTGAAGACAGAAATTATAGGCAATGAATGACTACCTCTAGCCTTGGGAGGACCTGTAACAAGGAAGGATATTATGAAAACCCAGGAGGAAGGACACTTCAGCCTCTAAGAAAACAAAATATGTTCAAAATTGGAAAAGGAGATGCTTACGAGCTGAAGGATTTACATAAATGCCCATGAGTAACCAATTATTCACTCCCTGAAGATGGCCTCTGAGAGGTTTGGAAATGCAGGTTGTTCATTGGAAGATGATGTTTCTGCAAGATCAGCAGTGGCCATTTTTTCTGTGTGGGATGGTGGTGATTACACTACTGTTTTGTCTATTGACTTAGAAAAAATTGGTTTGGAAAAGTATTTTAACCAGTGATGGGGTGGGACTTAAGTGCCTAAGGATCAGAATCAGACTGAGATTTCTTTAGCTACAAGGAGGGATTTTCTTTGTTGTTTGTCCATTCATTTCTTTTCATATGTGATAGTGCCTCATGAAATCAATGCAATAACCCTTGTGGAATATCAGTGTTATCTTTCCTTTTCTGTGTCAGAGTATGCAGCCATAATGTTGCCTTCACTGGGCACATGGCAAGGGATATCTCCTGTAGTTATATTATACAAATGAGAGGATAAGAAGATTTTGTAAACTATCTGCCAGGTTGTAGAATTTAATTTGCAAGACCAAACTTCCGCAATATTGTGTTTATGTTGCAGTGCCGTTTTCTGTTTAATAGAAACATTCAGAATGCTCTAGTTCCATCTGTTATAAATAGTGAAAGCTGATAAACACTCTGCAAACACAAGATGCAACTTTGTGGCAAATTATGTTTAGTACAGCCCCCAAACATAAAGCAAGATTTATAATTTTTGCATCACTCTTGTTTTTAATTTACTCTACCGTAATTACTCCAGAGCTTTAAGTAGATACATAAACAACACTCAAAGTTTTACATTAAGTTATTGTGTGAGAAGACAGGGACAAGTATATGCACACACACACATTTCACACCTTCAGTTGTAATGCAATTACAAGTCTTGTAATGGCTGCAGAGTCTTTGATAAAACTATTTGCAAATAACATTTTTTATCGTATCAATAGATTGGAAAGGCAAGCCCACACACTACCATGCATTGTATGGAAAAAAAAATCTCAGTTTTCAATTAAGAAAATGGATATGAACCAGGTGAGTAGGAACAGAATTGGGCTTTGAGACGAATAGCCAAAGATGAAACTACTGCTGTAACCTGCTCTCAGAAGAAAGGGAGAAATTGTGCAGCGATAGAGTGAGTGAGTCACTGAACAAAGCTGTTGGAAGGTGTGGGTGAGCTGTGGTAGCAAAAGAAAGTTCCTGGTAGTGGTATTTGGGTGTGATCACTTTATCACCTGCCAAGAATGAAAACCAAACCATTATACAGAGTTAAAGAAAAACACAATCTGAAACACCTCACACAGTCTACAAAGACACTTGAAAAGACAGAGTTTAAGTAAGTTTATGTCTTCTTTTGCTCAGGCTAGATTCCAACAGGTGATTGATGCAACCACTCAGAAAGTGGAAAAAAGATTTTTTGTTTTATTTTTGAAGCCAATATATTTCAAAGAAATTAACTGGACAAACCTCACTGCAGCCACTAGAGTCATTAATGCTAGTGAATATTTCATCTGCTGCAGAAAATGCTTGTTTTTCCAGTCAAGTTGCCAACTTCGACCTAGCCGCCCTTTCCAGGACATATTCACATCACTGAAAACTTCTGGCTGGGTGAGCAGGTGATCCTATAGACTCAGCCTTTTGACAGCTAAGGTAAAACAGTTGTTTTTGGAAAGAGGAGTAAAAAGTTCTGAGATTAGCTTTACACATCCTTCTCCTCAATTACAATTGACCTTGGAGTAATTAGCAGGAAACATATTCTTTAAGGCAAAAAGTGTCAGAAAACAAGTGTCATCCCTGTGCAAGACATTTCTTCACTATCCACAGCCTTAGCTGAACAACCTGCACATACATTCAGTTTCCTATTCTGTTTTCCCCATTGTTTGAAGTATTGACTTCTCCTGTCAATACAGGGACACAGGTTTGATGTGACTCTCAAACTGGAGAGGAAAACAGCAAAGAAAATGCATATATTTACAACCTACTGCCCAATATAGCTGTTGTTTAAACCATTAACACATTTATTTATCACTTTTTGCTGCAATAGAGTATGTTTGGTTTCTGCAATAAAAGTGCAGCATTTTAGGACCACATAAAAAGGGGAGATTTCTTTAACACTTAGTGTTGGCTTTGTCTCTCAGTGCCCCAGGAAAGCCAAGATCCTGTGCCCAACCAGTCTCACAGTGTCCTGTTATGGGGACCCTTCACTGAGCAATCCTGCTGGATTGGAGGGTGGTTCCCCTGACTTATTTGGGGACACACACGGACACCATAACAGAGACCCCTCAGTGAGTCTTCCACTCTATTCCAGTATTTCTCCTCTTCCAGTGATTTCCAGTGCCCATGAAGGACTCACACCAACAGTTTATGGAATAACACTCGTTAATATAAAATTGTGACAGGTTAAGGTTCAAGGATTTCTTGTGATGGTGTCTGACTGCTGAAACATATTCAAAGCAATGCACAGACAAACTTTAATCCCCAATAAAAGTGTTCAGTACACACAGAGTGTAGTTCTTACCCGTCCCTATGAGGGAGAGGACAGGTTCAGCCCATCAACTGATCTCAGCAGTTACTATGGAGTCTTCCCTAACTTTTCCCCATTCTCAACATATTTTTTAAAGTATTTCTTTATGTTTAGGTGGAGTTGAATAACTCCAGTCATGCAGATGTTTGTTACTGATTGGTGCAAATTTCCCTTGTTTAACTCCTAAAGGTACAGTCAATAAAATACAGACACTTGCTCAGTGAGGGATGGTCACACCTTGGGGGCAGACAACTTTGGGATGGAGCTGAGTGTTGTATTATAATTAGGCTGTAATGAACCAAGTTCATCTGAGGAGAGCGATTTCACCAGAGTTGCTGGTTTGGCAGAGAGACCCCTTCTCCTCTCTCCCCTGACTGACAGCTGCTGTGGGGTTTATCAGCTGCAAAGTTCCATCGAGTTCCCTTCCCTGCAAGGGTTTCAGCAGAGCCTTGGCCACAGGGTTTCCACTCTGCTCCACCCTCCATCCTGTCCAGTCCCATCCCATCCCGTCCCGTCCCATCCCATCATCCCATCCCATCCCATCCCATCCCATCCCCCTAAACAGGTGCTTTTGGATGCAGATTGTGAATGTGCCTAATCTTCCTGGGATAGGTTTCAAGCTGATCACATTCCATCCAAAGAGTAGTAGCTGCATTTTACCATACAATTTCCATACTGCTGTAACTTCTGTTAGGATGTGAATAAAACCTCTCAGTTGCCTCAAATTTTACCACCAGTCATTTTTCCACATGAGGCACTTAAATCAGAACATATAACTAGAAAGTGGCCTTAATCTGGAATACAGTAAAGTATCAAGGAGAAAGATTTCTTTCCAACAGAGACAAACCTACAGAAAAGGCAGATCACACATCCCTCTGGTCATTTCTTCAAATTCTGGTTTAAAGTGGGTATTCTTCTTATTCTTTCTTTGTGACCTTTCTCGTAAGGACAGGCATTTTCTTATCTTTTTCTTCTTGGAGTCAAGTTAATTTAATTTACTGATCATATCAAAGGCCTAATTCTTATGTATGTGTATTTCACTGGATTAGTTTAACTGAGTGTAAAAGAATGTTAAATAAAGATAATAGGATGATTCTTTTGAACACAACAGGTACAAATTAAGTTGTTAACTATATTATATACCTTGCATTGCTTATCATAGCTGATAAGCACGCAAGCTCAATAACATTTAGCTTTGGCACAGGATGTAGCTTCATCATGAACGTAACTCTTTGGACCAATTTTTAGTTGCAATGAAAGCAAAAAAAGAAGGCTTCTGATTCAGAAATTGGTTTTGCCCATGGTTCTACTTTTTCTCAATCATCTGCTCTTACATGCCTTGGGGGAAAGTCAGTGTTTTATGCAGGAGCTACTACTTCATTGCTGGAAATTATGGCATGGTCTAGCATGAGGAACTAAAACTTGTCTATTGTGTAGAACTGGAATTTATGCTAGTTTATCATATTAGGTTGTGGTGTTAGGTGAAGTAGTTTAGTTCATTCGGGAGAGACAGAGATGACCAAGACAAGGACAATGGATGGTTGGATGAGGTGGACATTCAGCTGTTGTCTGCTGAGTAGCATGAACTAGCACCCTGACAAAAATCCTTGTTCCTGTTAAATATAATGTAAAGTCTTGTGCAGAGAAAGGTCTGCATTTCAAACCTAAATTACAGTATAGATTCTGTTACATTACTGAGTTAGGCCAGCAGACCCAATTAATTAGTCATAGAGCCATGTAAACTGGAAAGAACCTTTCTCTGGTACAGATCTGCTCTGATCCACCCGTCAGGCAGGTTGATTGGATCACTCAGCTGAGCTTTGAGTATTTCTAAGGGTGATGGTTCCTAACGGTGGAGACACCTGTGGCTGCCTATCCTCAGCAGCAACTTTTTTTCCTCTTCGTATTTTACCAGAAATTCCTTTGTAGCTGTTTGCTCTCACTCTGCCGCACACTTTCACCCTGCACCTTCAAGAAGAGTTCAGCTTCCTCTTCCCTACACCCCCCAGTGGGCATTTGCAGACAATGACTTCCCAAGCCTTTTCCAAGCTAAACAAACTCAGTTCTTTAAAGCTTCTCTTGAGAAGTAATTTACTTCAGGTTTTAATCACTCAGAGTAGATAAATGGTTTATCTAAACTTGTGCGTTGAACACCGCATAGAGTTCAGCCCTTGGAATTCAAGTCCTATACATATAGCAAATTTATCTTTGTGTTCAGGCGACAGAGGAGCCAAAACAAATTACAGTATTTATCTTAGATGCATGTAAATTGGCAGGATAACCTAATATCTAAAGTGTCTGAATTAATTGCTGTTATCCTTAGATAAATTAACAAAGGCACGTTTACATGCTTATATATGGCATTACTTCAGAGATGAGTAAGGAATAACATTATTTTCTTCTGTCTAGTCTTTAAAAAATACACCAAATACTTTTAGCTTTCTTCAGAATCTTTTTCCGTTTGGTAAGGTTTGGAAATCCTTTCCTTAAAGCCAGAAGAAGTTAACGGGTTTCATTTAATAAGTTTAGGAAACAGGAAAGTCAGTATTTATTTGATTTGTTTGTACAGTGGGATAAGACAGATCAAAGAATTGTGGAATCAGTAAGAAAACATTTAAAAGTTCTGTAACTGGAAGACAAATATATCAGTTCAAGCTAAAATAATGTACATCATTTTAGCCTGATGGCAATTTACAATTGAAACAACTTACCTTGGGAATGAAGGAATTCATCACAATGAGAAGCCTTTAAATTACATGTGTCTTTCTAAGAGATGTCCTCCACACCAGTCAGAAATTATGGGTTAAGAATTGCCAGGTGAAATTGTGACCTCTATTATGCAAAACCTCAGAGTAAACTGTCTGCATAGTTATTTCAGGTTTTAAGTCTGTGGACCTATAAATTGGAATCAAAGTGATGTGCTACAAGGTCAATCCTCAACGGCTTCAATAGACTGGAAAAAACATTTTCCTTCTATGTTAGATACTGCCATCCTCTCCATTTTACAAATTTCTTATTACCTGCATTCATTATTGCAACATCTGTTCCTAAAGATGGATGTCTTCTTTTGGTATTTCAACCGGGGTAGTATCTCCTATTGCAATTAACTAGATTTATTTTAGGGCAGTTTCTGAACACTGAGCATAATGAAAATGAAACCTGTTAAATAATCTACGTGGGTTAGAATCCTTAATAACATTTCACTTTCAGATCCCTAGAATTTACATGTTATTTCTTGAAGCTCCTGTACTTGAAAGTCTACAAAACAAAACTGATGCATGTAACTTCAGAACAGAACAGTGTTCCAAATCTAGGAGATAACTTTTCTCTCTACTTTCGGAGACATGTGGAAGCAGAGAAACATTTAAATCACCCATAGAATGCTCTTCGGGCAATTACAAGCCAAAACTTCTGGCCTTCATCTTCCAGTTCCTAGTCAGAAAAGCATTAGGTTTCAATTTGCCATGGTTTTCTCTAGAAAGCCCTCTCTTCTCCAGTGGAACTCCTCGGGCTTTGCAGGATTGGGCTCTTTGTTCCTGGAGCTGTTCCTTCACTGCTGGAGTACCATGTGCATTCTTCTATCTTCTTACACAACAGAGTAAACCATAAGTCTCCAACCTGTTATCCTAAACCCTTGCCGTAAATCTCCAACCTGTTATCCTAAACCCTTTTTTTATGAAGCATAGAAATAAGCCTTCCTTCAGTAAGTGATACTTCCTCAGCTTTCCAAAAGCAACACCTAAGCTGAGAAACCTAAAATAAATTGTATGCATGTTCTGAAAAATCCTCTAAACAAATAAAACTGAGAGACACTTTACAGCAGTAATAATTTCTTACTTGCAAGTGTTTCAGAAGACTCCCACAGCAGCAGGTGTTAAGGAAGTATCCATCTGTTCTTGTTTCTCTGCACAGAAGTATATTGAATAGATAAGAGTTTCTAAATGTTCAGGGTTGTCATTAAAATGGGTTAGCTGTGATCGTCACTTAAGGCATTCCTGATATTGAAATTAAAATGAAGACAATCTCTGGCTCTGTTGCAATTTGAAAATGCGATCAATGGTTCCCTGAAGAAACATCCTGTCAACTGAGTGCTTTTTAAATTATCTTCTGAAAACCACTTCAGTATTCCTGTGACTGAACTGGAAATGCTGTATCAGCACCATTACTGTTCTCTGAAAATATGGATCAAACCCCAGCTGTTGCAGATATGTTAATTGATGAATAAAGTTAAGAGATCTGAAGCCTTTATACTACACTTGAAACTTATGTTTCTATTTAAATATTGAAGGCTTTTCAGCTTTCTCCTCCAAATGCGAAAAATTACTTGAGTCATTTCTAAGGAAGGATTCAGAATCTCAAAACTTGAATGATACAGTATAAAGACCAGGGACTGGAGCTTCATCAACACAGCAGTGAAATCAGCATGAGAAAGGGTAGATGGCAAACAAGCTGTGACAAACAACACGTCAGTAACAGCATGAATGAATCTACAAAACAGCTATAAAACTTCCACACATTCCAAAGTGTTTTTATACCTTAAGTATTGTATAAGCTACTACGCTGTCCTATATTCAGATCAGAAAATGGATCTTGGCAAGCAGTGTGAAAATGTTAAGAATGAAAACTCCCTCTCTGCTCTTTTAGCATTGTACCCCACTCAACAGAAGGAAACAAAAGGAAGTTTTTGCATGTTGCACATGTAACAAGTATAATATCTTTATAATTAAAGCTAAAATAATACCAGCTGAGGTATTAAGACTTTTTATTTGTTTACAGTTTGCAAAGTCTAGTAGCTTCCACTTAAGAAAATGATAGCAGTACCTTGCTTGCCAAAGTTTCATCTGTCCATTACGTTTTCCCTTTCTATATTTCTCTGATACTTTCTCCTCTCAAGAAGGCACATCGGTTAAGTCATTTTGGTATTTGTAAGTAATAACTTGGTCTGGATCTCAGCTTTGAAATAATCAGTTAAAATAAAAAAAAAAACAAACAGACTTTTGCATCTCCCAAAGAAACTCCTCAAACAAGTAATAGCTGGCCCTTCAGCTGGTATGGGAACTTTCCAGATTTTTAGTCCAACGCTAAAGGTAGTTATAAATGTAACACATTGATTTTTTTATGGTTCACACAATCATTTTTATTCCTTGGTTGTTAACTTCATTGAGATTGTTAGATCTACAAAACTGTGAGTAGAGGAAATGGTGGTTTATTTAGAAAATAGTTTGTTTGCCATGTTACAGCTGAAAAGTGGAAAAATTTTGAAAACAGCATTGTTATCCAGGAAAAAAAACAAGTGGCAAACAAAAAACAACTCATGCTACCATGATCTGGACAACAGAGCATGTGATATACTAATTTGTTTGATGGAAAAGTATAGATTGCGTGCTAGGATTGCATTGGCACTCGGCATTTTGCTAAGCCACCTGCCAGGTTAAGCCACTCTAATCATGTAACCATGGCAATACTGCTGGCGTCAGCGAGAAGAACTGATTTGTGCTGCCAGCAAGGACTGGGCACCTTAATGCATTAACTGGAACTGTTAGGAACTGTTTGAAAATAAATATGTAAAATAGGAATAAAAGGTTCTTTTAGATTGTTTAGTGTTTTGCTTCAGGCAATATTTGTTAACAGCAGGCCACCCTGTTTATCAGGCTAAGAGAACATGGTTGTGAGCACTGAAATAGATAACAAACTGCTGGAAAATAACTGCTGGTTGATTCTCTTCTGCTGCTTTGCTTTTTGTGCTTTGATGGGAAGCAACGATTTCATTTTCAGCAAGAAGTGTTAGCCCATGCTTGTGCTCTGCTGAGGTAAACTGGCAACCTACAGCAGTAATTGCAGAAAACCTGAAAATGAGACAAATGCAACAAAATTTGAAAGTTTTAATTAGGTTCTATAAAGATGGTCAGAGAGTTGGGCAAAGTGTTGCTACCATATATTATTTTTCTTCTTCCTATCCCTCGGTTGTTTTCCCAATGTTTTTCCCACACACACATTTCCTGTCCCTCTCACATTTGCCTTTCATATGTCCCTCAGTTATGTGTTTTCCTCACACCTTTAATCTGCAACTACACTGCTCCACAAGTAATGGGTTTGGTTTTTTTTTCCAGAGAGGCAATGATCTGATGATATACAGTCTCCAGCATCAGTGCTGACTTAATTAATTTCTACCCCTATGTCAACAAGGTACAGGACTGTAATGTGAATCAGACCAGAAACAGGATCCACTTCAAAGTAAAAACTTCAGTGCCCCTTCTCTCCAACTTCCTTTTTTTTCAGTCAGGGGCCTGGTTCACACAGTAGTCCCACAAGCATAAGCATATGTAAACATAATTAAAGGAATGCCCCAGTGAATTTTATAGAGGGTGGAACAGAATACTAATTATTTCTGATTTTGTGGCCAGATGAGGGAAAAAGATAAACTCATAAAATCTGTATTTATTCTCCAAGCCAAAAGCCTCACTTGCATGAGAAGAAAAAGGAAGTCCTTCGTGACCTCACTATACATTTTTATGTGTCTGCTTTGGTTTGCTTACTGGCAGCAATACTCGATGCATTATTTTCATGATAAGAAATTATTTTCATTCACTGCATCTTATTTTACAGGTCTGAATTGCAGTTGACACAGGTAGCCCAAATTTTGCTCTATGCTGTGGCCCAGTTGTTACCAATTTTTCCTTATTCTCTCAATTTTTAGGTTCTTCCTCCACAACCTTTTCTTCCAATCTCTCATTCCTCCATTTTTCCCCCTTTCAGTAATTTTTCATGGTGAGTGCCAGTTTTCAGTGGTTCGCTAATTTGCAAACAGCACTGAGCTTTCTGGAGTATATTTGTGTCCCCCAGACTGGCAACTGTTGGACTCTGTACAGAATAGTTGCTGCATTAACATATATATTTGTGTTTGTACTAAATCACAATTTTTTGTAGGCCATAAAAAATGTGAAATTATGATTTTGTACTGAAATAAAGGAATGAAAACTTTTAGAACAACTGTGACAACAGAAGCCCACTTGAGAATGTGGGGCTATGAATCTTTTTTAGTCCCTGAAGCTCTTCACTTTGCTCTTATGTCCCATTGCTGTATGGACTTCATTTGAAATGCCTTAACTAGTCAGGATAAATATCCAAGCCTGGGAAGTTCCAAGTGTATCCTTGCAAATAGTGAGAAATTGTTCAGGGCTCTAGCATTTCTATTTCTTTACATCCTTCATCTTTGAAAACAGCAAAATTTAATCAAAAAGCTGAAACATAGTTGGAAAAAGAATATGTTGCTTTTAATAACTTAAAATATGTAAGACTGCTTTAAGGATGATTCTATAATTTTGTAATTCCCTTCATAATATTGCAGTTGCTCAGAAAATAGGGCCCAGTTCTCTCTTGAAAGAAGATTAAAAACCTGTCATGAAGATCAGATGATTCACATTCTTTTGATTTCTTGTGTTTTGCTAACAGGCAGGAAAGAAGGAGCACAGAGGACAGAACAGCTAAAATCAACAGAGACAGAAGAGATACATAAATAAAAGCAGAATTAGAAAAGAAAGGAACTGAATCACTCATAAGTGAAGGTTAACAAACAGCATGCCCAGTTATTGTACTTGATTGTTAGAAGCATTGATTTTGCTGCTTCTTGAAAGTTCTTAAGAAATGTAGTTATTTTTCAAAACTGAACTGCTTTGGGCCTGCAGACTACGGGGAAGAGCAGTGGTAGGCAAAAGCTGCCACATCTGAATAGGAAAGATGCCTAACACCGTATATTTTCACTGCCAGGAAATAACAAAGAAACATTCTTGCCTGTTTAGTGGGTATTAAATCATGGATAGAAAGTCAACTGCTTATCTGGAGCCTGGCATAGATTTCCAATAACTCGCTTTTCCTCAAGCACAAACAAACGACAGCACTTGAGCAAAACCACAGAGTGAATCTTTTATAATCCAAAAATAATCTTTTTAGATTTCCATGAGAAAACAGCACTTATTTATTCAGTCTTTTTTTCTCACCTTGCAATTAAGTCCAGTGCTGACATGGGTTACTGGGTCGTTTATGCCCCAAACTGTTCAACAGAGATTATGTCTTCTGGTATTGTGCACATAAAAATTTAACCTTTATGGCTTTTAAAAGTAATAATAGCAAACCAATTATACAGAGTTACTACACAGCCACGTATACGTGGTGTATAGGTAATAGGCAGTGCATGTAATAATAGGTGGTCACCATAGTCACTGTTTTGCTGCACAGCTGGTACTTTCCAATCTAATCTGTGTTCACAGTTAAGGACATACTCTGTGAACTGTGCAGGATGATGGTGTCTGTGCCTCTGTGGCTCTCACAGGCTGATCTACAGGCTTCCATTACCTTGGTGTTTGGGGTGTTGCTGTCTTACCTTGGAGAATTTGGCTCAGTTTTAACAGGGATGTCCATGTGGCTGGACAGGCCACCCTACAATATTCCATCCATCCCCACCCTCCTTTATATCCCGCTGAAAGCTCCCTCACACTGTGTGAGGCATCCTCTTGCATGGCACTTACTCCACAATGCCTTTAGCACATCTGTGAAGGCTGTCGAAGTGCTGTCCCTAACTCCTCTGTTCATATATAGGCCACAATTTCTCAGCATGCAGCCCTTCATGAGCAGCCCTGCCCAGTAGTGCTCCTAAGTATTGACCTTAATTTTTCCAAGACAAGCTTTCAGCTTGAAGGCTGAGGAAGCATGAGGGAAGCAGAAGCCTGCAGAGAGGACCAGGCATTCCCAACATGCTCTCCTTCTATATGAGGGCACTGTTCTGTCCTGTACATTGAGTGACTGTATGGCCAGCAGCTGGCCTCCAGCAGTGTCTCCCCTGTTACTCAGTTGCATCATGTGTACAATTTCAGACACCAGATGACATGAATTTCTCCATGTAACACCACATTCATGGCTCTGGGGTAGGAGCTCTCAGGATGCAGCAAGAACGAGCTGCCCCACAAGAGAGGGAAGCAAGAGCTGAAGGCACTAGCAAGGCAGGTAGGGCAGTGATCCCAGCCAGGAGGGCACAATCCCACAGTTCCTGAGCAGGTGCCACACTGGGGAGCAGGGCGAGGCAGTGTTCAACGTTACCAGACAGGTCTGCAGTGATGAAGCACGTGCAAGGTCAAGTCAGCAAATCAAATCAGTGGTTCAGAATCAGCAAGGCACATGGACAGGCACAGGCATACCTCAGACAAGTCTCAAGGATGGAAGCCTGAGCTTCAATGCAGCTCCCAAGCAAAGAGAAGGAGGCCCCTATGAGACTTCCCATAGCTCCTCTTCACACAGCTCTGTCCCCAGCACCCTGATCCAAGGATACAGCTGCACCCTATCAGAGCTGCAATGGAGGATGGGCAACCAAGCCCTAAGGAGCCTCTTGGTACACTCAAAGCCCTGACAACAACATGCTTATTTCTAGATTTTCATCCAGTCCAGAAGGTATCAGTCTCTTAAAAGTAATCTTGTTAGAGACAGGGCACAGCTGTTCAGGGCTGGGATGTTTACTGCAGCCCAGTAAAGTCTGCAAAGCCATATGCTATTTGATCCTCTGCTCCCTGGCTATTTACCAAGTCAGTGTCCAGAGGGGCAATAGGTTGAGCTGTGCCAGAATGGCTGACAAACACCAGCCCTTCTGCTGGCCCACGAGGGGCCCTGAAAGCATCATAATTATATGGAATTACATTCTGCAGTAGTTAGTGATCCATCGAACCCTAGCGATCATTGCAGTGGTTCATCTGCTCTTTCAGGTCTGAACTGCTGAGATTTTGACAAGCAGCCATGCACAGACCCAACAACAGCATCATTGTGTCATGTATAAATGCCCCCACCCTGACAGCCACAGTGCCTTGCTGAGTGTGATGATGTCTTTTTGACTGACACAATGTCAGTGTGAACTATACCTTTAAGATGCCCATGGCCGGACATACACTTAGTGATTTGCAGAAGAAAGTGGGGAGTGTGGTCAAACTGAAGGGTTACAGAAGAGGACAGTCAGGTGACAAAATAAATTACAGCAGCCTGACAAAAGTGTTAGCCTTGGCATTTAGTGAAAATAATCTCTTCTTGCAACACCGCCTTAACTACAGTCTGTGGCTATAGGTGGTGGTATTATGTTCAAGACTTCACAATTCTTTACCACTTCCTTGTAGGATATGTACTCACAGTTTGTCTTTCCTTCATCCTACTGCTTTCCCCCACCTCTCCCTCATGAAGAAAATGCTTCTGTAATTTTCCCTTCTTCTCTTAAGTCTGTGAAATCCCTTCTCCAGTTGCCATATAAGAAACACTGAGTGCTGAGTACTGTCTTCCTCCTTCAGATAAAACATACACAATATTGTGGCTGGCATGCAACAATACATGTAGAAAAGCTAATACTTGTGACTGCAGTCAAATCAGTTCAGGATCCAGCTCATCACAGGATGTGGAGAGACCCGCTTCTACTGATACTCCAGCATACTCCTAGAAATACAGAGACCAGAAGGAAAGGCCCTTCGCATTCAGTTACTTCCAGCTGCAGATCTAGGATAAGGATCATCTGCTTTTATGTTCAGTAAGCCAACCTGTTACCTTCAGATAATGCAGTGAAGAAAGTGTATTCTACGGAAGACAAAATAAAAATTGAGACCAAAACAGCATTTCTGCTGTTGTGGGGACCTCCTATTGGACCTGGTGTTCAGGATCTTCATCCCACTGTTGCTGCTTTTAGGACACCAGATTGGGGTGAACAATGCTATAACTCCCAATGAGTGTGACAGGTTTCTGCTCTTACCTATTCCTGGAAAGTGCAGTTAAAAGTTTCAGCTCCCCAGTTTTGTCAGCCTACTGCTAACCAAGAGGATTGGACCTGCAGGAGATGATGGGAGTAAGGATAAAGCAATCCAATGAATCAACGAACCTGCAGGGCTGCATCAAATACTGGCTCTTGCTGCCTTGTGCGGTGTGCTAGTTCTGTCTGTTAGAGCTCTGTCTCACCAGAGGTGCTTGAGCAGACCAACCCTTTCAGGTACGTAGAATTACAGAACATTTTAAAGATTAAGTTGTCCCACAGCACATGGGCAGCAGTCAAACAGAACTGCACTTTAGGCAGTTTGGACAGAAGAAGTTTGTGTGAATTTTGTGGACAGTGATACACTGATTCATCTGGAGCAACAAGCATTTTTTCAGAGAAAGCTCTGAAGGCACACAGCCTCTTACAGGCATGGGGGCGTTTAGGTCAGTTCCTATACAGCCCCAGGTACTCTGGTGCTCATTACCTTCAGCAGTGTCATTTATTCTAAAGGTGATCAATACAGAGAATATGCTCTAAGAACGTTTGATCACGAACAATTGGTACAGAGGGGCTTATCTGCAGGTCTCTGACTGCCTGGCAGACACTGTATCACCTCCTGCTTTACAGTGGAATTAATTGTTCACCTCAGTGCAGCACAGCCAACAGCAGCTACAAACTGCAGAGCTTAGGCAGTGCCCTCCATGAGCAGAGAAACATCCACTAATGGGAACTTCTGTACAAAAGGAGGCACATGTGAATATATATACACACATCTCAGCTTGCAAATAATGAATTTGTTAGAGCAGATGCCTGCAGACTTCTAGGAGGACAGCACCTACCTTTTCTTTATATAGATGGTGTTCAGTGCCATGAGGTGCAACAGCTAAGCCTGTGATGGCATGAACTGCTGGTATAATTGCCGGGTAATTTCAATGAAGATTTCAGTAAGAAAAAGCCTCCACGTCTTAAACAAATATGAGGCAATGCATAAAGTCTGTAAATCTCATTATCTTCTCCTAGGTCATATTCCATCCCATACTAATTGGCTCTATGGGCATGCCATTTTGAGTTTACAACCTTTTCTTGATAATCTAATGTGCAGATGGGCCAGACTCCAAATGCAAGGTGTTTTTGTTCCCATTTCTTTTGCATAATAAGTTCTGAACTGGAACCACACTTTCACCTATGTGCTAGTGCTTTTCCATGTCAGTGACTGCTGCTGTTGCAACACAGGTGTGACTTGGCCACTGACATTTCAGTGTGACTCTTCTGCTTCATGGTATTCCTCATCATTAATTCGGGAGCTTCTTTGGAACAGACATACAGCAGGTCTGTTTCAAGGCTCTTTGGTTAGTTAGTTTTCCTTGACATTATTCCTTAGGAAGATAATGTTCACCTGGAACCTTGTCATGACATGGGACTGCACATCCTCTGAAAATCCACTTTCCCAATTTATAATGCTCCCTCTGCTAATTTTGTTGTTATTGTTGTTTAATGACTACCACAAGGATTATCACTTTCCTACCGCTATATTCCTTGTTTTGAGATTTTGTGGGTAGAAATCACACATGTCAGTCTTCCATTTATAAGCTGCCTTTTCTGGTTTTTTTTTTAGGTTTCTCTTATGGCTAATGACCAGGAAAGCTTCAAGAACATGTGTAGCATTATATGTTGTTCAGTTGAACCTGAATAATATAGGTTTTGTCTCCTTCATCTGTGCCAAGATTTTAATAATTATCAGCATAAAGATATATGTGCCTTCTTAAAAACAGCAGCCACAGAGGACACTGTACCTACAGGTGACAAAATCTTTGTCCTAGACTATATAACATGTAGACACACACACACACACAAAAAAAATGCCATGAATGAGCAGCAGAGTGCTGTGCGCAAAAATACTGAGTGATTTGTACTCAGTATAGCAAAGAAACGTTTTCAGGTGGATCAAAATAACAAAACAAAAACACACCCAAAAATACCTCAACAAAAACAAAATAGTGAGCTTTGACTTGAAGACACTGCATAACATCTGAAATATCATCTGAATAAGGATGAGAATGACTCATGAAGAAAAGTCCATCTTTAATGGACAAACATAGCAGGTAGACAAGTTTCAAAACCTCTAAGCTGAAGAGAAAGACTTAACATTCAGAAATGATGGGCTACAGAAGTAGCTGGACATTTCCTGCAGAGCAGCTGACCTCACCTGCAGACAGAAACCCTGAACACCACGGCCTTGATAAGCATTTTCTTAACTCCTGATCTGCTCATGTTCACCTTCACTTTCTGGCTGTTTCTCTGAATGCTGGAACACAGAGCAGACACGGGGACTGTGCTCCCACCTTGCCCACCACTGGCACCCGAGGGCACTGGGTATGCAACAGCAAGAATGAAATATTGCTGTTCTGCTAAAGTGTAACTCCCATTAAAAAGGCAGATAAAACCCCACCCAAAACATTCATATCAATGTCCAGCATTTTAGGGCAAATCATTAAAGAAACAATCCCAAATAACAAATCGCCAAACGTAAAAGAAACTCAGGAATGGTTTTTCACAAAGAATCATTAATGTTGGAAAAGACCATTAACAATGTGCCCAATCATTAACCGAGCACTGCCAAACCTACCACTAAACCATGTCCCTCAGCATCACATCACAGCTTTTCTGAACGTTTGCAGGGACAGTGATCCCACCACTTCCCTGGACAGCCTGTTCCAGTGCTTCGCCCTTTACGTGAAGTTTTTTCCTGATACCCCATTTAAATCTCCCGTGGCACAACTTTAGGCCGTTTCCCGGCCATTACCACTCCTACCATTTGTTACTTGGTAAAAGAGGCCGATCCCCACCTGGCTACGAGCTCCAGGGAGTTGTCGAGAGCCTCCTCTCCGTGCTAAACAGCCCCAGCTCCCACAGCTCCTCGTGTGCCCTGCGCTCCAGACCCTTTTAAAAATCCCTCCTCACCCGCAACACCCATTCTGAGGGCACAACGCTACTATCAGTAATATTATTTACAGACGAAAGGCCTTTAAACAAACCCTGCAGGACGGAAGGCCCCGAGCCGCAGGAGCAGGGCCAGCGCTCCCCTCCTGCTGCCCTCACTCCTTCCCTTCCCCGCCATGGCGGCCGCAGCTTCCAGGCAGCCGCCGGTCGCGGGCTTTGTTCGTCTCTGCCTGCGCCGCCTCCGCCCCTTCCTTCCTCCTTCCTTCCCTCCGCTCCCTCCCCCATTCCCTCCCTCCCCCT